>JAULAV010008093.1:0-44277 GCA_030789695.1 Scilla litardierei | reverse complement strand
GCTAAAATAATTGGGATTACGAGATTTTCACGTTGGTATTCCGCGGTTTGCGCGTTGAGTAAATAATTGTTGATTCCCGAGATCCATTGCATTACTGTAGGATCAAGGACTTATTATACGCTTCATTTTGATTGCTCCAATTCTATATAGCAACTCCACCACAAATCTCTAAAAACCCCCTTTCAAAATGGAATATCTCTAAAAGATGCTATTTTTGAGGATGGGCAACTCCAACCCACCATCTTCAAATCCTATTTTTTCTTTGTTTAAGCTTTACTAATGAAAAATATTTATCGTTATAATGGGTTAATCTAATACATTGTTCCTGGCACTCCTGCTTGAAAGAAAACTATAAATAATATTATTCTTCAAGGTTAATTTTTTTTAATTTTTAAGTATTTAGTATTTCTTGTAATATTGTAAATATTTTAAATTTGCTCGAAAAATATCCAATATTGGTCTCATGTAGTAGGTATAATTGAGATATTTCCATCGGTACTAAAATTATTACCTTTGGTCACGTTATTTGTAAAATACATTTGTAATAAATAGCCGTTACCAATCCATGACGTTAATAAACGCAACAAAGGGCTGATATCAATTAGCCGTCGTGCGCGTCGTACGAGGTGGTTAAAAGTCATAGTGTTAATCAATATCCAACCGCTGTACACACACGGTCTCACATCTGAGGACTCCACATTACACACAAGGGCTTATAGTGGAACCAATTAACTCGCACGCACAACAGAAACAATTTGATTGTTTTTGTTGCGCTAGAAAATAAATAATTTTTCGAGTCTTTGACGGAGAGTAATTCAAGGCGCAAAACGGTTCAGTTTCCTTGTCGTGTGGGGAGAGTAAATTGCCTCTTTTTCAGCTGAGCCTAAAATACTTAGGATTACTCGTTTTTCTCGGTGGGATTACACGTTTCGTAAATAAGATGTTCATTCCCGAGATCCCTAGCATTACTGTAGGATAAATGGATCGTGAATGCCGTGAATGCCCTGGAGAAACGTATGAAATCGGAGGACTACAGGCTGATGCAGTCGCCTCCCTAATATGCTTCTCTCCCTGGTCTGCGAAGAGAAGAATGGCCCCCCGGGCCTTTGCGCCATGATTGGCTGCTCTGGGTCAATTAGGTTGGCGGTGCATGGGTACCGTCTCTCTGAGGCACAAGCACTCCCTCCTTTCTTTTCGATCTCTTGGCTCGCAGGCAAATTGGCCAATTCTGACTGTGGATAAAGCAGATCATAATTGTCTCATAATGCAGAAGCTGGAAGCCTGGAACCTGTGCGGAAAGACAAAAGGCATGGTTGTCTCAGATTTACAGAAAATCAAATGATGTGAAGAGTCACACATCCATTTCCTCGTCCGAACAGATGATGGTGATGATGCTCAAGTAAAGCGACAGAAATTACAAAACGAGCAGGGAAGTGACTGTAATGACACGCCAATGACGGCATGTCGCGCCTTTGAACTATTTGAATTGGAAAATGTTTTGAACTATTTAAGTCTTTGGATAATTATCGGAGGAAGCCATCTTATGAACACCTTTCCTTGTGTATGCGTGTGCGGAGGCCCATGTCCAGTAGTGCACATATCATATTTGTCTCTTATACTGGTCTCTTACAGGCGGTGAAGATCTTCTCTGGATTAAGCTTTTACTTCACCGATCAGTTCGAGCCTCCTTAAAGGGGCTTCCTCGAAAAGGTGGATCTAGCTGCCGGTCGAACCGGCCGGATGAATGTTGACCAGGTGATGGACGCATCAAATGCCAGTGTGTTCTCCGTAGGATCCGCCTTCATTGTCTACAACGAAGATCCTCCACCTACGTGCGCCTTAGCAGATCTTGAGGAGGTTGTAACGAAGAGATGCGACGAGGTTGGGGCCGCATGCAGGGTTTAGTATTCTCTTACTGGAACACATCACCGCATGCAGTTCTGCATCTGAGCTTGTAAGTTGTTCAAAGACCAGCGGTGTTTAGTATTTTGATCTGTTGGTGTTGTTCGACGCCTCATATGAATCGGAGTTTCTCTAGGTGTCTTTGAAACGGCTACATACCCGACTGCTGGTTACACCGACGCATGCTATGACTACACTCATAGCCAGCCGATGATGGCAGAAAATCGGCAACGACGGTAATAAACGGAACGAAGATGGTCGCCCGGTGAACTCGCGGAAGTTGACGGGGAAGCACGCAGATCACACCGACAATCACATGTTTCAGTTTGTAAGAGCATAGGCTAATGAATCAGTTTGGATCTGTATCAGTATGTACATCAATATATTTGAATGGCTGGGTCATTTTCAAAATAACATCAACTAGAATATGTATGAGACTTAATCTACACTTTACCTAAACGCGCACAACGGGCATAATTCTGTTGGTTGTGCGCGTTTAAGTATGATGAAATTTGGAATGTGATTGATTCACGAGGTTAATGGGCCAATGCTGACAGCGCTGGAAATTTTTCCAGCGCTGTCCGCATTTTGGGCAAGATAAAAATTTTTTTTTTGAAATTTTTTTTTGCAGTAGGTAGATATACGTGTTAGGACACCATTAAAAATTTGCTAACCACGCACAACGGCCAAAATATAAATTTTGCCAGCTCACTTGCCACTGGTCATACATTCTTGGGAAAATCACATGTCTGGTATCAATCAGCAGTAGATTCAGGAGCAGTATTTTCTTATTCACGAGCACCCTTCTGTAGCTTGACGGGGTCTTCGATGTAGCCACACAGTTAATATGGTACTGCAGCAGTCACATCCTCATTGACCCCTCTGCGTTGTGCGCATTGAGCAATTCCCGTTTTCCATGCGTTTTGCGCGAGAATCAATTATAATAGTTTCTCTCTTCTGTATTATTTAGCCCGGGGTGCGTGTCGAATAAAATGTATTAAAAAATCTTAGTGGAGAGTAGTATTGTCGGGAGTAATTTTCCTATTAGCATCAATGTTGATCAAGGCGAAAAATCGTTGAGTTTCCTTGTTATGCGCGGAGAGTAATTAACCAATTTTGATCCAGATGCTAAAATAATTGGGATTACGAGATTTTCGCGTTGGTATTCCGCGGTTTGCGCGTTGAGTAAATAATTGTTGATTCCCGAGATCCATTGCATTACTGTAGGATCAAGGACTTATTATACGCTTCATTTTGATTGCTCCAATTCCCCTATAAAATTGGCGGACAAGGAGCACTCATCTTCTCACAAGTTCATCTACTTTCTTCCATCATCTTCTTCTTTATTTGCCCCCACAACCTTCCTATTGAAACAGTAAGTCCTTCAGCTGTTCGTGGAAGGCGAAATCCTCACATCTGGAAACCCTTTTTCGGGCATGCCTGATTATAAATGGACGAACAGCTAAATGAATGCTATCGTCCATATCAGATATCTATATCATGCCCGTTACTCTGTGGTGTCTCTTGCCGAAGATGAAAGAACTCACCCTCAGACGGATACCCTGCACAACAACGACGTTTTCAATCTTGTCATGCTTGCTGAATAGCTGCCCGAACCTGGAGGATCTAGTCATTGGAGTAAGTTCAAATTTTCTAATTATTTCCTCTGAATAATTCAAAACTACGTATGTATGTATGATGGCATTAAGCATTCTGTTTTGTTACCATGATGAAATGTTTGATTTTCCAGACCCGGAAGCTTCAGCGCTAGAATACTGGGATCAGCAGATGCCTTCGGATTGCATGACAAATACGCTGAGCACGGTAACTGTAAACGTGGTCGATGTACACCGCAAGGGCTCGCAGCCAATGAAGCATTCGAGAACCTCGGGATCGATGGTTACACGAATTTCGCCTTTTTCCGTATTCCGACGCGATTGTTCTTCATTTTATTCTTCAATTTGGATGCGAGACAAGCGATCGAAAACAACAGGAAGGAGTGCTTGTGCCTCAGAGCCAGAGGGACAGTAGCCATCCACCGCCAACCTATGTGACCAAGGGCCGCCATCCAGGCTTAATCATATGTATCAGTTTGTAAGAGCGTTTGGGTCTGTATCAGTATGTACATCAATATAGTTGAATTCGATTGAATATGTCTTCAGATTGGTTGTGCGCGTTAAACCATTGTCTATTAAATACCTTAGATGCTCAAAGCGAACACATGTTAAAGCGCACAACGACTCAAAGCGTCTACACCTGTCGTTTCTTGTTGTTCGCTATGAGCAATTATTTAAACCATTAAAAATTTGCTCATCGCGCACAACGGCCATAAATTGGTTTGTTCCAACCTATGTGCAATTATGTTAGCGGCTATTAATTTTTCCAGCTCACCTCCCACCGGCCGGTCAAACATTCTTGAGAACTGCACATGTCTGGTATCAATCAGGTGTAGATTGACGTGCAGTCTTTTGTATATTCACGAGAACCCCTCCTGTACCATGACGGGGTCTTCGATGGAGCCACACATTAACTCTACTTCGGTCGCATCCTCATAAACCAATACAAATCGCTGCCATGCTTTGTGCGTTGTGCGCCTTGAGCAATTCCATTTTACCATGCGTTTTGCGCGGTGAGCAATTCTGATTGTTAGTTTGTTACTCGATCCTGTATTATTTAGCACGGTGTGCGCGTCGAATAAAATGTTTTAGTATTGGTGGGAGTAATTTTCCAATTGGCATCATTGTTGATCAAGGCGAAAAACCGTTTAGTTTCATTTTGATTGGTCCAATTACCCTATAAATTGGCGGACAAGGAGCCCTCATCTTCTCACAACTTCCTCTAATTTCTTATATCATCTTCTTCTTTTTGCCCACACAACCTCCGTCTGGAAACAATAAGGTCTGCTTTTGTTCGAGCATGATGCATGAGGTATAAATGGAGGAGATGGAGATGGATATGGGGTGTAAAGATGAGATGGTTTTCTACTGTTCGGGCCTGATGCTTGAGATAAAAATGGACGATAGAATTCAACCAGTACTTTTTTCACGCATTCACATGGAACGGCCATCTCCTCTTTTACACTATCTTCTCCTCCATCCCCTTCATATTTGTACTATAGATCCTCTATTTATAACGAACCATGTGTTGGTGTTCACCGCCTCTTGGCAATCGGAGTTCTTTTCGGTGTCTTTGAACCGTCGTCATACTTGACAGCCGGGTACAAGGACGCCTGCAATGACGACACTCTTATAAGGGCTACGGTGGCAGATAGTTGGCAAACACGTCCATAAACTCAACGAAGATGGTCGCTTCGTTGCGTTAGTTAACGTCGTTGCCTACTTACGGCAACTGTAGGCAGGATAGGAGTGTCGTCATTGCAGGCGTCGTTGTAGGTTGAAGCACGCAGATCACGCCGACAATAGATCCGGTAAAAAGCACCTTCATTGCAAACATCTTACGAAGACAATCATATGTATCAGTTTGTAAAGAGCATGGGGTAATGAATATGTTTTGTTCTGTATCAGTATGTACATCCATATAGTTGAAAGGCGGGGTCATTTTGAAAATGTCATCAATTGGAATATGTCTGAGATATAATCTAAAAATTTTCAATCAGTATACGAAGTCGATTGAATATATGTAGCCGATTTAATCTAAAATGTCTTCAGATTGATTATGTATCAGAGATAATCTAAAAGTTTGCATGTAAACAAGTTAATTTTATCATAGACGGAATTTAACAACTTGCTTGGAGGGACATTTTCGCGTTCTTTACAATACGTCGATAATGACGCCAGTGGTTGAATGCAGGACGTTGGATGGCGGGCCGTTCCACTTTACTGTAAACTGCATCAGGATGTGCGACGGGTCGTCAAGGAGTGGAAGGCATGCCGTTGGATGGCGGGCTGGGGTTTCGTTCCACTTCAGGATGTGCGACGGGAGGTCGATGAGTGGAAGGCAGACCGTTGGATGGCGGAGGGACCCGTTGTCTGGGAACGGTGGTGCCCAGTGGGGTGATTGGCATGGCGATGCCTTCACCGGTGATTTGGACCGACACCCCGCGGGCGGCGACGCCTCCACCGGAGGTGGAGGTTGTCACGGAGTAGGCGCTGGAGGGGAGGAGCGGTCCGCCCTAAGTCCCCTGGCGTTAGTTCTCCAAGGGAATTCGGGGAGTGGAAGGCTGGCCGCTCCATGTGTAAGACGAATAACTCGTCGGCGATCCGCCTGAGAAAGGAAGAATTCGTCGGGAAGGAGAGGTCCGGTATCGGGCCAGCGGGAGGTTTCGGCGACGCCGCCCCCGGAGGTGGAGGTCGTCACGGAGTAGGCGTTGGAGGGGAGGAGCGGTCCGCCCTAAGTCCCCTGGTGTAAGTTCTACAAGGGAAGTCGGGGAGTGGAAGACGGGCCGCTCCATGTGTAAGAGTAATAACTCGTTGGCGATCCGCCTGTAAGACGAAGAATTCGTCGGGAAGGAGAGGTCCGGTATCAAAGGAGGGCCTATCCAACGATCGGGCCAACGGGAGGTTTCTTTTGAGAGGGGAGGAGTGTCTAGAGGCAAATCGCCCCAACACCCTGGGATTGTGAGGAGAGATCGAATACGGGGGCTTTTCTTTCTTTGCTTTTATCAATTATGTCTCAGCGTTGAGCAATTAAGTAAGCGGCTACAAAACCACTCATACCTCAGAATTAATCACCGCACACAACCACTCAATCTCAGAATAAGCTCACCGCACAAAACCCACTCAAAACTCAGAATTGATCAGCGCACAAATCCACTCAAAACTCAAAATTGCTCATCGCACACAACCACTCAAACTCAGAAGTGCTCACCGCACACAACCGCTCAAAAATCAGAATTGCTCAGCGCACAAAACCACTCAAACCTCAGAATTGCTCACCACACACAACCAATTTTGTCGCAGTGAGGGTGAACTGCCACAAAGTTCGCCACTGGGTCACAATTGCTCTTGCCTTTGAGGACATTTGTGTCATTTTCCGGGTCAAAGGTCTCCCTGAGAGCTTTCAAATCGCTCCTGCTACATCAATTCTCTCCCATCGCAATTAACGTCTCTTCATCTCTCTGACATCAATCCGCTGTAGATGAGCAGTCATTTGTATATTCACGAGAACCCCTCTGTAGCACGACGGGGTCTTCGATGTAGCCACACATTAACTCTACTTCTTCTCATCAATACAATTCGCTGTCATGCGTTCTGCGTTTTGCGCATTGAGCAATTCTCGTTTTCTAAACGTTCTGCGCGGTGAGCAATTATGATAGTTACTCGCCTCTGTATTATTTAGCCCGGTGTGCACGGCGAATATAATGTATTAAAAATTCTTAGTGGAGAGTAGTATTGTTGAGTGTAATTTTCCTATTATGTCATCAAGGCGAAAAACCGTAGGGTTTCATGGTTTTGCGCGGAGAGTAATTAACCTATTTTTTTCCACATTCTAAAATAATTTAGGGAGCCCCTTTGGCCTTTGGAGATGCTCTAAATGTCGATTCCCGAGATCCATTGCATTACTGTAGGATCACGGACTTTTTATACGCTTCATTATGATTGGTCCAATTTCCCCTATAAATGGCGGACAACGAGCACTCATCTTCTCTAAACTTCGTCTACTTTCTTCTATCATCTTCTTTATTTGCCCACACAACCTCCGTATGGAAACAATAAGTCCTTCAGCTGTTCGTGCATGCTTGATATAGATATGGACGATAGCATTCATCCAGTACTCTTTTCACGTAAAGGTAAATGGTTCATGTTGGAAACTTATGCAACGAAGGGCTATCGTCCATTTATAATCAAGCATCCCCGACAATGCTGGGGGGTGTTGCAACTGCGTTGAGAAAATTTTTCCCAAACAACACTATGAAAAATGTGTTCGATGATCATACCATATTCTTTTGGGGTGATATTGGCTATGCTGTCTCACATGTTTCAGGAAAGCTGCTGGGTGTTGTACCATGATAGATTGTTATTCCCTCCTATTATGAATTGTGGCTATGTATTTGTTTTGCGTGTCTTGCTATACACTCCATATCCATCTCCATCTCTACACTCCATCTCCTCCATCAAACCCTTCATCGTTTCACTATACATCATCTTTGACGCACAGACACTCCATCCTATCCTTTCCGATCTCTTACACTCCCAAACACAACTTCTTATGCAACCCTGTGTTGTTTTACATCGTCTCCGGTAACGGAGTTCCAATCGGTGTCTTTTGTCCTGACTTCATGTTACAACGACGACAGCAATGACGGTAATAAGCGAAACGGTCTGCCGACTTTTTAATTCACGGCGTCTTCTACAAAGGACAAAGTTCCACGTCATTGCAAACATCTGGTATGACAATCATCTTGAGCAGATCAGGGCAGAAATTCGGCAACTGCAACGTAGATGTGGAGCGCATTGCCCGTGTCGTACATCGCCAAAGGGGAATCGGGGTTCCAGGCGTTGTGTTTGACACGGCTACATACTTGACTGCAGGTTACAAGGACGTTAATAAACGCAACGAAGATGTGCGCCCGATGAACTCGCGGAAGTTGAAGGGGGAAACACGCAGATCACGCGCCACTTCATTGCAAACATCTGCGAAGACACTCAAATGTATCAGTTTGTAAGAGTAAAGGGATATGTATCTGTTTGGATCTGTATCTGTACGTACTTCAGTATGTTAGAATGGGTTGGCCATTTTGGAATGGTCACCGTTTGAATATGTATCAGCGTTAATCTAAAGGTTTGCATGCAGTTTCTGAATCAGATTGACTAGGTATCAGCTTTTATATAAAATGTCTTCAGAATGAATAAGTATTGGCCTTAATCACAATTAGGTAAAGTTTCTAAGCGAAGTTTGACTGTTGGCATATGGCGGAATCACAATTTTAGTATGATGAAAATAGGAGTGGGAATGATTAACCGTGGGAACAAAAATTACAGCATCCAACAAATATGCTCAAAGCGCACAACCGGCAAAATTAGTCCGTGCGGTGCGCGTTGAGCAAATGGGCTATCGTCGAAACTTTGCTCAACGCGCACACCGGGCATAAGGCTACTAGGTGTGTGCGCGTTTAACATTTGTCGAAACGTTGGCATATGGCGGAATCACATTTTTAGTATGATGAAAATAGGAGTGTGAATGATTAACCGTGGGAATAAAAATTACAGCATCCAACAAATATGCTCAAAGCGCACAACCGGCAAAATTAGTCCGTGCGGGGCGCGTTGAGCAAATGGGCTATCGTCGAAACTTTGCTCAACGCGCACACCGGGCATAAGGCTACTAGGTGTGTGCGCGTTTAACATTTGTTGATAAACTACCTTTTATATGCTCAAAAAGCGAACCACCGGCTTTCCTTTTTGCCCGTTGTGCGCGTTGTTTTGCCCGTTGTGCGCGTAATTTTTGCCCGTTGTGCGCGTTGTTTTCCCGTTGTGCTCGTAATTTTGCCCGAGCCTAAGGGCATTATTTTGCCCGTTGTGCGCGTTGGGCTATTTTTTAAGAGGCTACAGTTTATCCCAACGCGCAAATGAGCAACTCCAACCCATCTCTATAACTCTAAAATGGAGATTGAAGTTGCTCCAACCCATCTCCAAAATGAAGATAGAGATAGAGATTTGCAATAGTGCCCCTTCATATTTGGAGGGGCACTATTCACCCCTTCAAATCTCTAAAGTTCTCAATTAATGACAACTTAGACCTTAATTAAAATCTTATAATTATTTATTACTAATGTATTTTACAAATCACATGACCAAATTTAATAATTTTAGTACCGTCGGAAATATCTTAATTATACCTACAACATGATACCAATATTGGATATTTTTCGAGCAAATTTAAAATATTTACAACATAACAAGAAATACTAAATACTTAAAAATTAAAAAAAATTAACATTGAAGACTAATATTATTTATAATTTTCTTTCATGCAGAAATAATATATTAGATTAACCCATTTTAATGATAAATATTTTTCATTAGTAAAGCTTAAACAAAGAGAAAATAGGATTTGAAGATGGTGGGTTGGAGTTGCCCATCCTCCAAAATGGCATCTTTTAGAGATATTCCATTTTGAAGGGGGGGGGGGGTTTAGAGATTTGGGTTGGAGTTGCTCGCATTAATCATTATAGAGCAGAACATCCGGCTGGTAGCAATCCGCTGTATATTAACGATCCCTGCTCTGTATGTTCACCAACACTGATCTGCAGACTCGAGGGGTCTCTTAGAATATTAGTAAGACCAAAGGTTATAATATATCGCCGTTGTGCGCTGTGAGCATTTCTGTTAACCATTAAAAATTTGCACGGTGCGAGCAGCAATAAATGTGGATATATCAGCAAATTTTATTGAGTGGACGAGGTGGAGTTTTTTTTCGCACTAACAAAATTGCACACCGCGCACAACCGGCCAAAATTATTTGTTCTGATCGGGGTGAATGGTGAGCAATTGTAGTAACCACTAACAAATTGGCTAATAAAGGCGCTCAACGGGCAAAACTTATCAATGGGAGTTTGTGGTAAGCAATTTTGTCAGACAATAACATATATGATACAATAACCCTACTCTCACTTGGAGTATTGGACACTCTAACAATGACACATTCTCATCGCATAACAATTTGGAACAAAGGTTGATGTTATTAAAAATACCCAGAGCGCAAAACCGGCACTAATATTGCCAGTTCTGCGCGTTGAGCAATTTGGTCGGTAAAGACTTAATTACTCAAAGCGCAAAACGGGCAATATTACTGCAGTGTTGCGCTCGGTGTAATTGGTATGATACACAACATCAATCCATACCGATGATGACATTTGCACATTTCGGAAGCCATGATAAAATTTCATCCGCCAAAGTGGTCCATTTTTATACCAAAAAAAACTTATTACATTGATAAGCGTTTTATCTTACAGATACTAAAAACCATCAGCGGTAGCAATCTTCGTATCTTTTACTTTATCAACGAATGACTGCATCCTCTGCTCGTAACCAGCCGGCCATCCATCGGCCACAGGGTCATGCGATCTTGTCCACACAACTGAAGTCGGAGGGACGTCACCTGCTGGTTGAAGTTGAAGGATAAAAAAGTGATTTCCGTTCACATAACCCAACGTTATGTGGCGTCTGGAGGCTCGGTTTACTGGAGGACTTCTCAATGGGAAAAATGTCACACACATAAGATTTGAAATCAAATGTACTACACAGTTGTAGCATGAGGCAATGACATGTCCCATGTCTGGCATCTGCATCCAATTTTCCCGTCCTGGACCTTTATCAGTAATGAAATAGTCCACTGCCTTCAAATTATTATTATATGAAACCTCACTCAGAACACGCCTGTACAAGCCGCTGTATGTCCGCATCTCACGGAGCAAATCAGCTCTGACAGTCCCCCATTCGGAATCTTTCAAGCCCAACTGAACTGCCACAGCCCTGTACCCACAGTTGCCATCTGCATCCACGTCTACGCCGCCCGCCATGAGGGGTTGTAGCTTCTCATGAAAATCCAAATAATATGGTATGAGGAAGTTGGCAGGCAAATCATCAACATAATCATCAGGGGGAAACGAAGGTTTCGGCTTCTTTATTTGAAGTTTCGGACGCCTACTACTTTCCTTCGAAGGCCGCCTCTTCCATTTAGGCTTCTCCTTCGCCGCCGCATTATGCTCCGCAATTGAATGCAACCGTGGAGCCTTAACAGGCTTCCTCCTAACTGTAGGCTTCTCCGTCACATCCGAAAAATGATCAGAAATCACATCAACCAGGGGAGAAAGTTGTTTAAGCATGCCATCCATCTCCTCGTGCTCATCAAAATACGAGGCCACAGCCGTCTCCTCCTCCCTCCCAGCAGTCTGAGCATCCACATTATGATCCCCCGTCTCCACCGTCGCCCCCAACTCCAACGTAAGCTCAGCTTGCATCAACCCAGCATCCTCTATCTTCTCATCCTCCACATCCTCCACATTCGCCTCATCCTCCTGCGGCTCCTCATTCTCCCCCGCTGCATTCTCCCCCTCATCCATCTCAGCAGTCTGTTCAGCCACATTACGTTCCACCGTCCCCGCCGTATCCACCAACTTCCCAGTATGCTCCTCAGCAATCAAATCAGTAGCCACTTCCTTATCATCATCCTCCTCGTTCGCCTTCTCCTCATACACCTTCGGCTCCACAGTCTCAGCCGCTGCATTATCCTCCACCAGTACCTCCTCAGCATTCTGCACCTCCACGTTAAGGGCAACCGTCTCCTCCGTCTCCACCATCTCCCCAATAACATAATCATCTACAGTCAACTCAGCAGCCTGCTCCATCGCATTACGATCCACCACATCATCCTGCCAATAAGCAGCCAATGCAGTCGCCTCCTCAGCCTCATCCACCTTCTCCTCATCTCCCTTCTGCTCCTCCTCAACATTATCCACATGCACCACAAGCTCATCACCCACAATTCTACACGGTGATGCTAACTCCTTCAACTTGTTTACCATACCCACACTCTGCCCCCTTAGTAATCGGGAACGTGCATTATAAATTGATTTGATTGGTGTTTCATTGAAGGATTTAGTTTCCTTCAGGCCTTTCAAAATTGCTGACGGCGGCACCTTTCTATTTGCCAAGTCTCGCAATGCTTCCACCTCTTTTCCCTGCAACACCCCGTCGTCGGAATGGCCCGCGACATAATTAGCAGCTTGATGGTTGTGCCTGCCATCAACGACCGTTAAACTCCACTCACCGCCATCGCCCACCTCATTACCACGCAATTTGAACGGGCATCCACACTTGTTGGTTCTAACTGGCCGGTTGCTCTTTCGTACTGGTCGGTGTCCCCTGTAGTTCCCGCTTCTTGCACATGCATAGTAGGCAGCGGGAGTCCTATTGGACGATTTATTCATACTCGACGCACTGGTAACAATCACATGCCCCTGTTGTCGTCCGACGCTCTTTATCCACTGAAAGAGTTCGTCTCTACTTTTAAAACGTTGAAGCGTTGTAAATTCGGCTGTATAATCCATATACACCTGTATCAAACAATTCATACAACTAATTGGACCGGGAACCAAACATTAGTTACATTATTGACGTAAAGAAAAATCAATATTACCTCCGAATTTTTTAGCATCTCCATCAATCTCAACTGTATCTGCAGGCAATTAAAAACCAAAAATTTCGCCTCCTCTTTCTACACATTGTAATTGTAACAAGGATATCAAATAAAATGTACTTAACATTGTATACTTACCAAATCGCGATTTCGACAAATTTAGGTCGAAAACCCCTAAATCGATTGCTCTCGCTTCACCGATTTGTTTGAACGCAGTAGTTGCCACTGTGATGTAAATGTCGAGCCCAGTAATAAAAATCAAATCTTTGGAATTTCCGTCTGTGCGCCTTGAGCAATCTACGAAAAACTGGCCGTTTGATATTCCGCCTTGAGCAATCTGTGGAAGGTTATGGCTGTGGGCGGTGAGCAGAATTTATCAAGGGATGAAAGAGGGTCCAAACGGGTCAAAACGGGTAAAAATTTTAACCCTTTGCGCGTTTCGAGTAAATTCGGTGGTTTAGTTGGCAAATTTTACTCAGCGCGCACAACGGTTATATTTTAGCACGATTCGAACCGTTTTGCGCGCTGAGTAATATTACATGGATTGTCAGGCATGACATTAGTAACGGTAATCGTTATTAATCGCGACGCTGAGAACGATTTTGACCGCGGTGCGCGCTGAGGAGATCTAAATTTTGTTTTTAATATTTATTCTATTGGAATCCTCATATTCTTATGCCGATGTTAACAAAATTATTGATACGTATAAAATAATATAATACCAACGTGATAACTATCATTAGTTGTATTAATGAACACCCTTAAGAAAATCTGGATAGATTGCGTGTGTTATTAAGCATTCAAAATCCAGTATATATCAGTTTGTACCCGTTCACCAAAAAGTTAGTAAGAGGCAAACTTGATTAGTAGGTCTATCGTTGGGCATAACTTATAGATACCATACACCAAAGCACGGCATACAGATGATAACATTTGCACATTTAGGCAGACATGATAAAATTTCATGCTACCAATCTGTCAATATGAAATAAACAATCCACAGTAAAATGATACAACGTTTTATCCTACAATATTTCAATAACGTCAACGGTTGCAATATCGTGCCCAAATACTATTGACTGGAATTGATGCATCCTATCCTCATAAGCAGCCGGCCATCCGGCTGACACATCGGAACGGTATCTTAGCCACATACTTGAAGTCGGAGGGACAGGACCATATGGGGCAAGTTTAACAATAACGAAGTGATTATTGTTCACATGACCCAACGTTATGTGGCGTCTGGATGATAGGGGTACTGGAGGAGTTCTTAAAGGAAAATATGTCACACACTGATGAGGTGCAAGAATATGTACTACACATTCGTAGCATGAGGCAATGACATGTGCCATTTCTGGCATCTGCATCCACCATTTAGCTTTTGGCCGGTCTAACAAATGGCCCAGTGCCACTACATTCTTTTTAAATTCCACGGCACCCATAAGTTGCCGGTACAAGCCGTCGTGGTTCTGCATCTCTTCTCGCAAGTCATATTTCACCTGCCTCCATTCGTCCTCACCCAGTCCCAACTGAGCTGCCACAGCCCTATACCCACAGTTTCCGTCTGCTTTCACATCTACGACATGCACTATAAGGGGTCGTAGACACTCAGGAAAAGCGTTCCAATATGGTATTATTATGTCGGCAGCCAAGTCCTCGTCACTATCATCATGTGAAATTGATTGTTTCGGCTTCTTTATTGTACGTTTCCACAACGGTCTACTTCTTCCCTTACCCGGCTTACACGTCAATGTAGACGTATCCGTTATCTCAGCATGCTGCTTAGCAATCTCCGCTACCAGGGTAGAAATTTGAAGACGTAGAACCTCATGCTCCTTCTCAAAGGCCTTAGCCACTGCATTCTCATCATCATCCTCCTCCTCCCCAGCAGTCTGCTCCGCCTCATTACGATCCACCTTATCATCCTCCCCACCCATCTTCCCAGTATGATCCTCCTCCTGCAACTCAGCAGGCACTGCATTCTCCCAAAACGCCTCCCCCACCTTCTGATCCCCCCCTCATTATTCACAGCCTTCACATTCTCAGCACCCACAATTTTATCAGCTGATGCTAACTCCTTCAACTGTTTTACAATACCAACCTTCTTCCCCCGTTGTAACCGGTTTCGTGCATTATAAATTGCTTTGATTGAGGTAGCACTGAAGTTTTTATTTGCCTTCAGTACTTTCAAAATTTCAGCTGGCCGAACCTTGCTATTCGCCAAGTCACGCACTGTTTCCATCTCCATTCCCTGCAACGTCCCGTCATCGGAATGGCCATCGACATATTTAGCTGCTTCATGGTTGTGCCTGCCACAAACGACTGTTACCTTCCACTCCTCAACGCCCACGCCCACCATATAACCACGCAATGAGAAAGGACATGAACACTTCTTGGTTTTAACAGGCTGGTTGGTCTTTTTTAGCTTTCGGTGTCCCCGATACTCACCGCTTCTTTCACACGCAAAGTACACAGCATGATGCCCTTTGGCCGTTTTACTTAATCTCCCCGAACGTGTAACAATCACATGCCCATGACTTAACCCGACGTTTTGTATCCACTGAAACAGCTCTTTTCTATCCTTGAACAGTTGATTGGTGGTAAAGTCGGTTGTAAAATCCATAGTATCCTGTATCAAACAATTCATAACCGGATCCTCAAAGATTTAATGCATTATTGCCGAGAAGATAAATCAATATTACCTTGGATTTTTGTACCGACTTCATCAACCTCAACCGTGGATGAATGCATGTAAAATCAAAATAAGAAAGGCAGATAAACTGTACTTAAAAGTATAGACGTACCAAAGAGTCGATGTTGATAAATTTAGGTCAAAAACCCCTAAATCGATTTCTCTCGATTCAGCTCTTTGTTTGATCTCACCAGTTGACTAAGTGATGTATCCTTCGAGCAATTAAATAAAAATCAAAGCTTTTGGATTTCGGTCTGGGCGACTGGAGCGATCTTTGAAAATACTTGCCGTTTGAAATTCCGCCGTGAGCAATCTGTGTAATTGTCTGTCAATTCGCTGCGAGCAGAAGGTATCACGGGACAATTTCGGGTCCTACCGGGTCATATCGGGTCTACAATAATTTACCCGTTGTGCTGGTTGAGTACACAAGTCTAGTTTGAAATATTACTAGCAAATAACCCGTCCACATGTGCACGTGGACTTGACCAAAACAGTTGTGTGCGGTGAGCAATTACGGGTTTTGAGTGGTTGTGTGCGCTGAGCAATTCCGAGTTTTGCGTGGTTGTGTGCGTTGAGCAATTCCGTGTTTTGAATCTTTTGATTGGCTGTGAGCGGTGAGCAATTCCCAGTTTTGCGTGGTTGTGTGCGCTGAGCAAGTCCGTGTTTTGCGCGGTTGTGTGCGGTGGGCAAACTGCTAGACGGTTTACAGAGGAGAGCAATTTACATTTTTGCCCTCCCACTGTTCGCGATGAGTAATTTACACTATGAACCACTATTTCTACGCATCCGTATATACAAATGCAGCGTAACAGCTTCCATATGCGATCAGTTTTGTGACCTAAGGCGGGAAAAGCTAACGAGATAGGGTTTGATCAACAGAAATTATTCTAATTCGCTGAGGTATATAGACTATAAGAGTTCCTGCTTATATCAAACGAAGGTCCTTAAGGCAGTGCAAAAGATTTGTGTCATTGGGTTGGGGTGCCCTAAAATACTCGACTGCGGCCGCACTGCATCGTAAAGTTGGTAAGCCATTAATTGATGCTAATTAATTTGGTATTTTTTAATAATTTCAGAAATTTATTGCTGCAATGTACATTTGGAACATGATTGCGTAGAAATTACGAAGATTGAGATGGGCTCGGTACACATTGAGGGGATCTGGGATGAAGCGGACAAAGAAGCAAAGGTTTGAAATTATTTTGCTTTGTTAACTGACTAATTTACTAGAAAATAAAGCTTAACATTTAGTGACTATATTGGTATCTGGGACTTAATTCAGCGTATTGTTGAAGGCTCAGAGGTTAATGAAGATTATACAAATCAGTTCACAACAAATAAAATTTTCCCCAGCATAGAAGAGCTTGGTAAATGGGTAAAAGGGGTCGGTGTGAAAACCGGGAATTTGGTTGTTACAAAATCATCAAATATGAGTACAAAGGGCAATAGGGTCCCAACTTATTATTTTTGTTGTGAAAGAAGTGGGACATATCGGCCACACAGGCCGGATATATCGGCCAAAAAATCAACTCGAAGCAAGAAGTGTTCATGTCCCTTCTACTTGAGGGCTAATGGTGTGGCAACAGATAAGTGGATTTTGACAGTTGTACGTGGCAATCACAACCATAAACCCGCAATGTACATCGAGCGACATCCAGATGAGAGGAGGTTCGGAGGTGGGGAGATGGCCACGGTGAGAGACTTGTCACATAGACTGCTTAGGCCAAGGGAAATCTTGAAATACCTGAAGGAAAAGGATAATGCAACATCTACCACAATCAACACTATTTATAAAGCCAGACAGAGGATGAAGGCAGGGGAAATGGCCTGGAGAGCAGAAATGCAGCTATTCCTTAATCTACTGACACAGCGTAATTACATTGTGTATCATGAAGTGGACGAAGTGACAACTGCAGTGAGGACTATATTTTGGGCACATCCGCAGTCGGTTGAGTTATTACGAAAATTTCCAGAGATTCTGGTTATGGACTGCGCGTTGAAGACCAACCGCAACAGGCCACCATTGATGGAGATGTATGGGGTGACGTCCACAGATATTCAGTTCGCAGCGGCATTTTGTTACACGGAGGCCGTACGTGAGGAGAACTACTTGTGGGCCTTGGGGAAGTTGAGCTCTTTGCTGCAGGGATACAGGATGCCACGTGTAATTTTGTCAGCACTGGAGCCAGCACTTATGAATGCCATTGGCCATGAATTTCCCCTTGCGGTGCACCAAATATGTAGAATGCACATATCCAAAAATATTGCCAAAAATTGCCAGCCCTCTTTTGAAGATCAAGAAAAATGGTTAGGTTTCATCTCTAGCTGGAATTTATTGGTGGGGGCACGCAAGGAGGAGGAGTATGTTGCTAAACTGAAGGCATTGGAGACCGAGTACAAAGATTACACAAGGGTCGTGAGCTATGTGAAGACATCTTGGTTGGACAAGTACAAGGAGAAGTTTATTTCTGTATGGACAGATGGCAATCTCCACTTTGGAAATGTCAGTACCAACAGAGGGCAGACCAAAAGAGCACAGACTGAACATTCTAAGCTTAAAAGGGCATTGGGTTCATCGGCCTTCAGTTTATCCGCTTCTTGGCCAACCATACATGAATCATTAGAGGGGCAGCATATCGAGATCAAGGCATCATTCGAGAAATCTAAGATCATGTTGCAACATAATGTGCATGGGTTCTTGTTCAAGGAGCTGATAGGATTTACAGCCGCTGCGGCGTTGAAGATAATGTCTGTGGAAGCTGATAAATCTGACCCTATGGGAACGGACCAATGCACAGGTGATTGTCTAGCTAGAATGATTTATGGTGTACCATGTGCCAATGAGATTGGCAAATACACAAGGGAAAATCGCCCCATTCCCTTAGATGCCGTAAATTCTCATTGGAAGCAGCTAGACATGGAGGCTAAGCCGGAATTGATGTCTGCAGAAGATGGGCTTATACATGCTGAATTAGAGCGCATACACATGCTCTATGCTCAACTTGATGGGCCGATGAAGCAGGAGTTGTTAATTAAGTTGAAGGAGCTAGCTACCCCGGCGACAAATCTGATTACAGAGCCGCAAGTTAATGTCGTGTTCAATGGAAGAAGAAAAAGGGATATTAATTTGACAAATGAAGAAACAGCCACCCCCATTCATCCTGCTCATTTTGATCATGACTTCGGCGATGCGGCTAGTTGCTCTGCTCAAATTCCACCTGAAGTCTCATCGAAACAAGAAAGCGTCGGCCGTGTCCAGCCGAGACGGTCCCAAAGGATCAAAAATACGTCTGCCCCACCCATTCCTCCTCAACTTGCTAGAAAGAAACCAACTGGCAAAGCCGCGACATCTGGCAGTATGACTGGGGTTTCTGCTACAGCTTCATTTGCAGCAGCAAATTATGAAGCAAAGGACGCTAGAGCCGTTCAAGGAGGCATACCTTATCTTGATCAATTCCCCGCTGCAATCGCCAAATATATATCGACCGTCACAGATGTGACGGCAGATGGGAACTGTGGTTACAGGGCTATATCTTCACATCTAGGGATGGGAGAGGACCAGTGGAAGGTGGTCAGAAGAGAATTGCTTCAAGAGCTGCGTGACCACTATGATGTGTACTCAAAGGTGATGGGTGAGGAAAGTGCACAAGAACAGGTAGTGTCAATTAACTATATGGGTGACCACCCCCCGATGCAATATTGGATGACCTTCCCTGAAGTTGGACATATTATCTCAAGTCGTTATAACTGTGTAATACATCTGCTGTCAATGCAACAATGTCTTTCATTTTTTCCGTTAAGATCAGGACCACACCAAGGTACGAAACGTGGTCCCTTCACCATAGGTTTTGTAAATAATAATCACTTTGTAAATATTCAACTTAAAGATAGAAGCCCGGTCCCACCGGTAATAAGGCAATGGAAGGCTAACCGCCTGCCTGAGGCCGAAGGATGGCTGGAAGGCCTTGAAGAGAGGATGCGACAATTCGAGACATTATTCTGTAAAGATGTAGGCAAATTTCCCACTGTAATTACCGTATCATCAGAGCATTGAATTTATAATTTTGTGCAAATGTAGTGACTGAGTTTATAATGAAAGAATATACTGAATTTTTTGGGATTTTTGTACAAAATCTATGGGATTTCTGCACAACGGGAACTCAACGCGCCATCATGTCTTTGCTTGTTGTGCGCTTTGATCATTTATGTTATGGGATACAGTAGCTAAATTCGCACGCCTGGCATAATTTTGCCCGTTGTGAGCTTTGAGCAATTTATGTTACAGCATTAAAAATTTGCTCACCGCGCACAACGGACATAAAGGAGAATGCTAAGAGTTGGACTCATAATTGTGTGCTTTGGTATGTTATTGATGTTGAAGACCGTATACAGCAGTAAATGTGTTATTTATGTTGCATGAAGTGATTTCCACCTCTGCGTATTCTTGAATCTTTCTCTCCTTGACGATGGTCTACTTGAATCTATGGCATAAGTCCAATATCCCAAGTTCGTTTAAAGGAAACCTCTATACGTAACAATCTCGATGCATGTAGAGGCTATGTGAATGCTGGAGAAAATGACTCCAATGAAACACACTGACAAATCAGATTCATCCATACACATCAGGTAAAAGGTGGGACCGGTGTGAGCAATGAGAAAAAAATTGTATATCTGGTTCACTGTGATGCTAAGCTCAATTCCAACGCAGTTCACGTGCACTAAGTATATTCCCGGGAAACTTCGATATTTCACACCATCCTTGACCATTTCTGTGATGGCTGTATGCTAATAGTTTTAATATCCACAAGAAATTAAGCAATCGGTGTACGAAGATCGCTAATGGTTGGCAAACAGATAATTAAACTAACAAGCGGTAAAAGACTGGACCAGACGGTGTTCATTGCCAATTGAATGTTCGGGGTTCATTACTAACGCGTAAACCATCACATGTTCACCTCTCAAAAGATGGCCACGATTCACACAGACGCCTCGCTGGAGGGGGCGTTGGTAGCCAAACCGTCCTACGTTTGGGCCGATCCTCCACCGGACTCCCGACCAGATCGCTGACGCTTCCTCGCCTCAGCCTCATGCCTCACGTCTGCAATCGAGTTTGGAGGAAGCGAGTTTCTCTCCAACTCGGCTATACGAGCCAGGAGACTGCTCTTCTCTACGTACCATCGCTCTTCGGAGCTCTTCCGAACCGCTGACATAGAGGCCGCCCGATCTTTAGCTTTCGCAACCTCCCACTCCGCCTGAGATCTGCGGTCTCTCTCTTTCATCAGCTGCTCCTTCAAATCCTTAAGTTGAGATTCGAAGGAAACCGCCTTTTTCCGCTCGGCAATCAACAATTGCACCACTCGGCGACGCAGTTCCGCCCCGACCAATGATGTCTGCAGGGAATCATGGATAAGTAAGACTGTAAGAGTAAGGCAACAGCACAACGAGACGACATTAGTACTTAACCTGGTAACTGCCATAAACGACTGAGTTAGCGAGCCTTTCAATGTCAATTTGACCCACGACACTTTGGTCAATGGGAAGGATGGAGTTCTCCACCAGCCGACTGGCCACCCCCCTATCCACCAATGCAGACTCGCCGTCCCAGACGGGGAAGAAGGGTCGGTGACGGTTCCCCCTAGTACCTTCCGATGGAACGTCAGTGGGCGGATTCAACAGCAATGCCCCCTCGTACGCCGGGGGGACATAGCCTGCCGGAACGAGACCTCCCCATGGCCACGTATCCCTTAGGGGAGTCTCAGGCAACTGCGGCCGCACATCCCCCCTGTCATGAAGGGAACGGTTATCAGCTACGTCACCGTCTCTTCTTCCCTCTGAAGACTGGCCTTGCAAAGTTTCTTCGTCCCACTGACACGATTTCTCAGCCATATCTGCAGTGAAGGCACACATCATGGCGAATGGTGATATATCCCCAAATTTGGCGGGATAAATATCCTCCACTTGACCGGACGCATGGAGGGGTTTTCTGGGGTCTTCGCGGCGTTTTTTTGCGGTCTGCTACATTAATACTCCGAGTTTGGCGGCAACTCAAATTTTTTGCCGGGTCCTCCATTATGGGTGGCCATCTTGCTTCTTGACTCTCTCGCTCTTCCGTTTGTTATTACAAGTATAAACAAACGGCGGATTAATTACTGAGCTCGCAAAACGCGGCAAAATTTGAACCGATGTTCGCGGTGAGCAAACATAATTTAGTCACGCGCAGTATATGCGTAAATGAGGGATAGTTGTGCGCGGTCGAATATTTGGATTTATTATACGAATTTCCTCATCGCGCACATATGGCATTACTGTATACAGTTGTGTGAGGAGATATATTAAACGACTAAAATGTTTTACTTGTCAGAATGGATACAAATATTCGCTGATATGGCGCTGACGTGAAAAACTTTTCTCAAACAAAGTTCCAGCAAAGTCGGCAGTTGGATGAGTAGATGACCGGTCGAATTCTTGTTTGTGGTCCCACCAACCTCTCACCTCATCCGCAATTTCCATCACTACGTACCATCGCTTTTCGTCTTATTAATAGTGACACATTAAAGTGGAGCCCACAGAGGGAAAACGATAGAATATTTCAACGCAGCACAGCGGAACGACCCAGTTAACAACATTCGAACGCGAAGGTCCGCAGACTGTTTAGCGGGCCCCACAATATATTCTCGAGTCTCGACACCCCACTATCCAACCCCATTGAATCTAGTTGGTAGATGATGTGACATTTAATTAGGTATTTTTTCCCATATTTAGTTTACGTGAATTAAGCTATATTCGACGACTCCATGCAAGTCTAAGCGGAAGTTGGCCGGTTATATCATCTCCAAACCACACTGCAACAACACGCCAAATATGGCGTTTTCCCTCCATCAACCGCCCTGCAAAACTGGAATCAATTTGCCGGTTTGCTACAGGGCCATCCAAATTTGGAGAGTCAATGTAGCAACTTCCGGTGTATAAAAAAACAGTGTAGAAACCTACATCCAGTTTTTGTATGTCTGTTTATTAGACCATACATAGAACATTCATTACGATTCTGTTTGTTTATTTCGATCCCCCTATGGCATTATCCAAAAGGCGGCAGTAAAATAACAACAATCGTGCCAAATAAGAATCTAAATATATATAAATATAAAATCCAAAAAATCATAAAACCACATTATAAACTTAGGTGATAAGAGGAAACGAAAGTCCAATATCAACATTGAGATACACGAAGGAAACTTAACGTCTCAAATCACAACACATATAGATATAGCATACATGGAGACCATATCACAAAATTCACACATATATATGATATATGATCAACAAATATAGTGCGGAATTAAAATTAAACCCAAATAATAAACAAATGCACACGCAATTATGTTTCAAGTGTTCGGATTACCCAAGTAACTTCCCGCCTTGTTCCCGTTTATCCTACATCCCTTCCACCCGGATACCTCCGGATACTCAAGTTAGAACACTAACTTGAGGTTGCCTTTAAACCCACTTGTAGCAACCCTACAAGTGAAATCGAATACAATCGATGTCCTTCACTCCTACAACTTGTTAGTAAGCAAACCGCTCTCGGAAACCTAGCACAAAAACAAATTAACGAAAGTTATGAAATTATGAAAGCAACACTTACAATCCCATATGCCTTGAAGTAGAACTTGAAGGAGAAGTGTGTTGTGTGTTGAAGACTCTCTTGGAAGAGAGGAGAAAGCCCTTTCTCTTGACTGCACCTATTACCTTGACGATCACGTTCCGTTTGAGTACACATCGCTCCTGCCTTTGCACCGGCACCATTATATCAGTTCCCGCCTGTTACTCAGGAATCCCTGTCAATAGAGAGGACTACTGCCGTAAAGGTGGAGGCCGAGGTAATAGATCGGGTGCCAAACGGCGGCTCTAGGCTGGAACGATATACGTGCACCTCATGGGCATTCACGTTCCGTTTGAATGCACATCGTTCCTGCCTTTGCACCGGCACCATTATATCAGTTCCCGCGTGTTACTCAGGATTCCCTGTCAATAGAGAGGACTACTGCCGTAAAGGTGGAGGCCGAGGTAATAGATCGGGTGCCAAACGGTGGCTCTAGGCTGGAACGATATACGTGCACCTCATGGGCATTCACGTTCCGTTTGAATGCACATCGCTCCTGCCTTTGCACCGGCACCATTATATCAGTTCCCGCATGTTACTCAGGATTCCCTGTCAATAGAGAGGACTACTGCCGTAAAGGTGGAGGCCGAGGTAATAGATCGGGTGCCAAACGGCGGCTCTAGGCTGGAACGATATACGTGCACCTCATGGGCATTCATGTTCCGTTTGAATGCACATCGCTCCTGCCTTTGCACCGGCTCCATTATATCAGTTCCCGCGTGTTACTCAGGATTCCCTGTCAATAGAGAGGACTACTGCCGTAAAGGTGGATGCCGAGGTAATAGATCGGGTGCCAAACGGCGGCTCTAGGCTGGAACGATATACGTGCACCTCATGGGCATTCACGTTCTGTTTGAATGCACATCGCTCCTGCCTTTGCACCGGCACCATTATATCAGTTCCCGCCTGTTACTCAGGATTCCCTGTCAATAGAGAGGACTTCTGCCGTAAAGGTGGAGGCCGAGGTAATAGATCGGGTGCCAAACGGCGGTTCTAGGCTGGACCGATATACGTGCACCTCATGGGCATTCACGTTCCGTTTGAATGCACATCGCTCCTGCCTTTGCACCGGCTCCATTATATCAGTTCCCGCCTGTTACTCAGGATTCCCTGTCAATAGAGAGGACTACTGCCGTAAAGGTGGAGGCCGAGGTAATAGATCGGGTGCCAAACGGCGGCTCTAGGCTGGACCGATATACGTGCACCTCATGGGCATTCACGTTCCGTTTGAATGCACATCGCTCCTGCCTTTGCACCGGCACCATTATATCAGTTCCCGCCTGTTACTCAGGATTCCCTGTCAATAAAGAGGACTACTGCCGTAAAGGTGGAGGCCGAGGTAATAGATCGGGTGCCAAACGGCGGATCTAGGCTGGAACGATATACGTGCACCTCATGGGCATTCACGTTCCGTTTGAATGCACATCGCTCCTGCCTTTGCACCGGCACCATTATATCAGTTCCCGCGTGTTACTCAGGATTCCCTGTCAATAGAGAGGACTACTGTCGTAAAGGTGGAGGCCGAGGTAATAGATCGGGTGCCAAACGGCGGCTCTAGGCTGGAACAATATACGTGCACCTCATGGGCATTCACGTTCCGTTTGAATGCACATCGCTCCTGCCTTTGCACCGGCACCATTATATCAGTTCCCGCCTGTTACTCAGGATTCCCTGTCAATAGAGAGGACTACTGCCGTAAAGGTGGAGGCCGAGGTAATAGATCGGGTGCCAAACGGTGGCTCTAGGCTGGACTGATATACGTGCACCTCATGGGCATTCACGTTCCGTTTGAATGCACATCGCTCCTGCCTTTGCACCGGCACCATTATATCAGTTCCCGCGTGTTACTCAGGATTCTCTGTCAATAGAGAGGACTACTGCCGTAAAGGTGGAGGCCGAGGTAATAGATCGGGTGCCAAACGGCGGCTCTAGGCTGGACCGATATACGTGCACCTCATGGGCATTCACGTTCCGTTTGAATGCACATCGCTCCTGCCTTTGCACCGGCACCATTATATCAGTTCCCGCCTGTTACTCAGGATTCCCTGTCAATAGAGAGGACTACTGCCGTAAAGGTGGAGGCTGAGGTAATAGATCGGGTGCCAAACGGCGGCTCTAGGCTGGACCGATATACGTGCACCTCATGGGCATTCACGTTCCGTTTGAATGCACATCGCTCCTGCCTTTGCACCGGCTCCATTATATCAGTTCCCGCCTGTTACTCAGGATTCCCTGTCAATAGAGAGGACTACTGCCGTAAAGGTGGAGGCCGAGGTAATAGATCGGGTGCCAAACGGCGGATCTGGGCTGGACCGATATACGTGCACCTCATGGGCATTCACGTTCCGTTTGAATGCACATCGCTCCTGCCTTTGCACCGGCTCCATTATATCAGTTCCCGCCTGTTACTCAGGAATCCCTGTCAATAGAGAGGTCTACTGCCGTAAAGGTGGAGGCCGAGGTAATAGATCGGGTGCCAAACGGCGGCTCTAGGCTGGACCGATATGCGTGCACCTCATGGGCATTCACGTTCCGGTTGAATCATGAATGCACATCGCTCCTGCCTTTGCACCGGCTCCATTATATCGGTTCCCGCCTTTTACTCAGGATTCCCGGTCAATAGAGAGGACTACTGCCGTAAAGGTGGAGGCCGAGGTAATAGATCGGGTGCCAATCGGCGGCTCTAGGCTGGAACGATATACGTGCACCTCATGGGCATTCACGTTCTGTTTGAATACACATCGCTCCTGAACGTGCAGTGGCTACTAAACAATAGATATTTATAGATCGGTTGCGAGACGTAATCGGTATGCCACGTAATGATGAAAGTACAACTGCCATCTCGTACAATCTTATTTCGGAGGTACGTAATGATGACAGTAAACGATTCTGCTTTCTTCTCAACAATGTTCACGTGTGGTAACTGGAGAATGAGTCAAGTAGAACCTCGGTTTCCGTGTAAGCCCTTAATTACGATTTTTTTTGCCAATTCGAACGGATGCTTTACCCCAGTCGTCTGATGAGATCGTTTTAGTCAGTTCCACTTCCATATGTAATCCAGCGGCTGAGATTAAAATAACCAATCATTATATATATGTGGAGTCAGTACAGTAGACGAGGGGTTTCACAGAAAATTTCATTCCTCTTTCCTTTGATCTGTCGTTCCGTTTTCTTCTTCATCTCAACACTCTCGCATTTCGTACTCGGGTTTCTTCATGCCGCCAAAACGATCTCGTGAGTCGACTTTTTCTGACCCTTAGGGAGTTAGTGATGATGATTCACCGTCACCTGAACACGTTGATCCCCTTCCCTCATCGTTCCCGGCCTATAGACCCATTCTGCGTGATTCGCTTTCGCTTGGTCCAACTCAAGGTGAACAAAATGTGCTGTTGCCTCCTCCTGAGTTTCCTCCTTTACATGCAGGTTCATCAGTTCCATCTCCGGCTGAAAATGCCCCACTCGAGGACAACAGTTATAACGGCCTCCTCTCTATGGATGGGATGTCTCGCCGTCAGGACTCTGTTCTGCACAACCTCCGTAGCAAACTCGAGGAGCTTACTACGTTTGTCTCTGTACTTACAGATGAACAACGTCAGCTTAAGGATATACTCATAGGCAATGTAAGCCCCGCATCTGCTGCTTCATCATCCTCCCATCAGCCGGTGAACTTTACTCGTAGATTAGGAGAAATTGAAACCCATCTCTCCAACACCAATCTGGCGATCTCACTTCTGCGTAGCGACTTCGACACTATGATGCTCATAATGTCGAACATACAAGAGAAGATGGAGACTCTGGTGCCCTCTCCTAGAGACATCCGTACTGTTGCGCCACCATCACCACCTCCGCCTCCGCCTCCGCCTCCAGGTTTTTGAGGTGGCCGGTCCTTTGGCGCACACGCCTTTCTCTTGTCTTATATTGTATTTTTGATCATCGACGGAGAAGAGTGTTTGTGGGTAGATATTCTTTGGTGTTTTATGTCATTATGTACGAAATGTAGTTTTAAATTTGTTGTGGTATGTACAGTGTAACATATAAATGTTGTAGTATGATAGAATTCAGACCTTAATACACTGTCATTTAATTTGATACAATTGCATGACATTATGAAATTGATATATGTGATATATACATCGATGCTTACTTGAATCAATGTCCGAAATTGAAATTACCTATGTAAAAACTTTTTACCGTTATATGATTTACCCAGCGAGCACAACGGGCATAAATTGTGACCGTCCTTATATACGTTGTGATAAAACATTTACGTTTGCACACAATTACTGAGCGCGCACATCGGTCACATAATGAGTTTGACCGATGTGCGGTCTGTGAGCATACCCGTATCTGATTATCTACAATTACTCAGTTCACACAACTGCACGTATTTGTGACCTTTTTGCGCGAGGAGCCAAACTCGTTTTATGAATTCTAGGGCTGACCAGGACAAGATAAAGAGTGGCTAGGATTTGATCCTGGGAAATCAATGGCTGAGATTGGATTTTATGAAAATTTTAGTTGGAAAACTTAAATTTTAGTGGGAAAAGTGTCTTGGAAACCAAAACTTTGAAATTAGAAGTGTCTTTGGATAGATTGTGGAGATTAAATTTGGGGGGGACGTGCCATGGGAACCTAAACTTTGAAATTAGAGGTGCCTTGGGAAAGATTGTGAAGATTAAATTTAGGGGAGAAATGCCTTGGAACCCTAAACTTTGAAATAAAAAGTGCCTTGGGAAAGATTATGTAGAAGCATGATCCATTAACTTAAACAAAATAAAAAATTTAGTGTAAAACAATTTAGCGGAATAACAAATTAAATACTTAAAAGTGCCTTGAGTAATATTGTACAAACATAAATAATTTGCTCATCTTGCATAACAGCCATTATTTTCCCCGTTGTGCGCGTTGAGCAATTTTGTTATTGGCCTTCAAGTTTGCTCAACGCGCACCGTAAAGTCCAAACCTTCTTGGGAACATCATCTGGCTGAAACAGTTTGTTGTAGATTCACTCGTCTTTATGTCCAATACAATATCACGCACAGTGACTCTACTGTAGTCTATCGTCCTCATCAATGGGCCAGTCCAATTCGTCTATAAATAGCCTCTCTTCCCACTAGACCTTGTCAACCACTCCACTTCTTAATGATAGTATTCTAACTAATTCTATCTGTTTCTACTTCATACACTATTTTTTCTTCACAATGCTAAATATTTCCCGTTGTTCCTCACTGCTTCGTCTTCAACACACAAAGATGAACAATATACTACCGGCAATTGACGTGTACTGGAAGATGTTATTTGCTCCTTCATATGTTCTACTACAGCAGCGGATTCTTCCGAGAAGAAGCAACCGTGATATATTTTTATATCAGTCCCTAAACGTAAAGTTGCATGTCTTTATACCCTATTTTTTTACTTAAATATGCTAAATATTTCCCGTTGATAGTAGATAGTATTCTAACTAATTCTATCTGTTTCTACTTCATACACTATTTTTTCTTCACAATGCTAAATATTTCCCGTTGTTCCTCACTGCTTCGTCTTCAACACACAAAGATGAACAATATACTACCGGCAATTGACGTGTACTGGAAGATGTTATTTGCTCCTTCATATGTTCTACTACAGCAGCGGATTCTTCCGAGAAGAAGCAACCGTGATATATTTTTATATCAGTCCCTAAACGTAAAGTTGCATGTCTTTATACCCTATTTTTTTTACTTAAATATGCTTTTTATGGTTCATAATTGATGCTTCTTCAACGCATACAGTGGCATGCGCTGAAGAATCCAGATCAGCCAACTTCGTTAAAGGAGTGGCTACTTATACCGTTATGAACGATATGGATGCTAGTGATGATGGTGCGTGCTATTGGAGCTGATCATAAATGCCATCTTGCTTGAGCTGTTCAGCATGACTCTGTCACTGTGAACAGTTTTGCGTAGTGGGATTCAATGTACCATTAGGATATTCCCGTGATTGAATTTCATACCAGTTCCAAACTGTAAAGTTGCAAAATGTTTAGATGTAGTTTCAACTTTGTTGTGTAATGTACAGAATAATCCATAAATGTTGTAGTATTTTGGAATTCAGACCCTAATACAAAAATGATATAGGTGATATATATGTCCGACGTTGATATTACTGAGCAAAATTGTTTACCGAACTATAAATAACATGTATGCATTATGTACATTATAATGCATAATGCTGTAGTTTGTTAGAATTCAGACCTTAATACTATGTCATTTAATTTGATACAATTACAGGACAATACAAAATTGATATAAGGTCATATATACATTGATGCTTACTTGAGTCAATGTCCGACATATATATTCTGATCAAACACTGTTCACCTAACTATAAATTCCCCAGGGCGCTCAACAGGCTCATGCTATATGTTGTGATAAACTATTTACGTGTGCACACAGTTACTAGCATGCACAACATTCGTATCGATTTGTTTGACCGCTGTGCGCGATGAGCAAAACAGTTTCTTGTTATCAACCATTACCCAAATCACACAACTTTTGCTCGCAGAGCCAAACTGTATGCAATTAAACACAATAAACCATCGCACACAACAGTCAGATGCCATGACCGTTGTGCGTGCTGAGCAAAGCTGTATTACATGCTCTATTACCCACAGTTAATCATCACGCCATATGGGTAACATTAGGTAAGGTGGCGAGCACTGATCAAATTACACGCAAAACTTTCGTAACGAATAATTGCTCTGCGCGCAAAACGGATCAAAATACACCCCGCTGTGCGCGTTGAGAAAAGTGGACGTTACCAATAGTTACTCTGCGCCCACAACGTTCAATACAAAATCCCCATAATTAATAACTTCAGCGCGCACAACGTTCAATAAAAAATCCCAATAATAAAGAAGAAAACAAAATTGGGGGAATTAATTAATGTCAGAGTCACTTCAAACTGACAGGCTAGTAAAAAAAATTACCATTGAACTTATCTGATGCGCAATAGTTGATTGATGGACATTTAAGTGATAAGACAACACATATCAGACCTTTTTTCAGAATAAGACAGCAAAAATATCTACATTTCTTTAATTTGTTAAAATTTGATCCTTAGTGCGGGGTATATAAAAAGGTATACATTTATAAAATATAATACAGCGCGCACAACGGATTTAAATACACCCAGCTGTGCGCGTTGAGCTAAACGGTCGTAACGAATAATTCCTCTGCGCGCACAACGTTCAATACATTTAATTCCCATAATTCCCATAATTTATTACATCAGCGCGCACAACGTTCAATACATTTAATTGATAAGACAACACATATCCGACTGTTTGCAGAATAAGACAGCAAAAAGATATACATTTCTTTGATTTGTTTAAATTGTCCCTTAGTACGAGGTATATAAAAAGGTATACATTTAGAATATATAATACAGCGGGCACAACGGAACAAAATATACACAGCTGTCCGCGTTCAGCGTAATGGTCGTAATGAATACTTACTCTACGCGCACAACATTCATTACAAAATCCTCATAATTAATAACTTCAGCGCGCACAACGTTCAATTAAAAATCCCAATAATAAAGAAGAAACACAAAATATTTGTAGATTAATTACTGTTCATACTGACATGCAAGAAAAAAAAATCATAATTGATGCAAATATAATGGCAGCAGTTGATTGATGGGTGTAAGGAAATTTAAGTGATTTGACAACACATATCTGATAGTTTACAGAATAAGACTGCAAAATTATTCACATTTCTTTGATTTGTTAAAATTTTAGTTTTAGTGCGCACCGTGCGGGGTTTTTAAATTGTAAACATTTTGGATATATAATACAGCGCGCACAACGGATCAAAATACACCCAGCTGTGCGCGTTGAGAAAAACGGTCGTACGAATAATTACCAAGCGCGTACCACGTTCAATACTAAATTCTCATAATTAATTAATGTTGAGACTGACATGCCAGATAAAAAAATCAAAATTGATGCAAATAAAATGCGGAGCAGTTGATTGATGGGTATATAGACATTTACGTGATAAGACAACACATATCCGACAGTTTACAGAATAAGATTGCAAAAATATTCACATTTCTTTGATTTGTTTAAATTTGCGTCTTAGTGCGGATTGTGCGATTTATTTAAAAAGGTATACATTTATAAAATATAATACAGCGCGCACATCGGATCAAAATACACCCCGCTGTGCGCGTTGAGCAAAACAGTCATAACGAATAATTACTCTGCGCGCACACCGTTCTATACAAAATTCCCATAATTAATTACCTCAGCGCGCACAACGTTCAATAAAAAATCCCAATAATAAAGAAAACACAAAATTGGGGGAGAATTAAATAATATTCAGACTGATGGGTGTACAGACATTTAAGTGATAAGAAACACATATCTTACTGTTTACAGAATAAGATATAAATGGATGGGTGTACAGAATAAGGTGTACAGACATTTAAGTGTTGATACTCATGGGTCACGCTGTTTGATTTGGGGCGTTCACATCGCTATAAATGGATTTATGAGTAATATTGTATAAACATAAATAATTTGCTCAACTCGCACAACTGCCATATTTTTACCCGTTTTGCGCTTTGAGCAATTTTCTTAGAGGCAATCAATTTTGTTAGCGTCAATTTCTGTAGCCCACAGTAACCCAACTGTAGTCTCAGCCTCATCCATGCGGACCATACCCAGTCTAATTCGTCTATATAAAGTGATTCACTTCCCTCTAGACATCGTCAACCACTACTCCTCTCGATTATAGTGTTCTATATGGTTATACCTATACACTATATTTTCTTTTACATGCTAAATTTTTGTTCTTACTACTGAATGCTTCGTCTCCGACACACAGAGCCAGCCAATAAACTTGCGGCAATTGCCGTGTTGCTGAAATTGAATTCGTCACATTTATATAGGCATCAAAGATGGAGTCTGCTACTTCAGATATCATCAACGATGGTGTTGGCTCCTTCAGAAGAAGCACACGATGTTTTCGAATGCTTCACATTGCCATCAGCCTGAAGGTGCCACCAAGGTATCGGCTCTCAAACTGCGCAATCTTCTCTGAAACTGTGCATCCTCATTTGTTCCCATGCTCAGAAGAATTTCTTACGCGTGCCATTATTGCATTTCATACCAGTGCAAAATGTGAAGAATCTCTATTGGAGCTGCTCATAACTGCAATATCCCCAGGACACACGGTCACGGCATGAGAACTTGTCGTATGAGCAAAACTGTATTCCATTGCTCAAAGTTAATCAGCCCGCCATGCGTCCAAAAGTAGTGACCTTTGTGTCCACTAAGCAAAAATATTAACTATACTGTGATTTGTCACAGTTACTGTCTTCTGCTATGATGATGTATGTTTTTTTTGGAAAAACTTGGACATGCACCGCAAGAGTATCGGTGTATTTAGATTTTTCTCTTTTGGTATCGAAACCAGATGTTTTTTTTGCCGTTGTGCGCGTTGAGTATAAAAAGGTCTACCTTCAAGCAATTTTTCTCTTCGCGCACCACCGCACTCGGATACTAGTTGGAACAACGTCTGGCTGGTATCCATCTGCCATATATTCACGAGCACGAACTGTTACTCTACGGTGTTTCCATCCTCGTACTTGGTCAGTCCAACTCGTCTGTATATGGTTTCTGTACCCAACAGACCTCATCAACCACTACCCCAGGTGATTATAGTTCCTTTATCTGATTCTCTCTGATTCTTCTAATACATTGTTTTTTCTTCAAATTTGTAATTTTGTTGTTGTTCATGAGTGCGTCGTCTACAGCACACAAAGATGGCCAATATACTAGCGGCAAGTGCCGTGATGCAGAAATTGTATACATCACCTTTATATGGCGGCGAAGATGTTCTTTTGCTCCTCTTCGCATGATCTGTTCTTCTTCATTACAGCTTCATTCTCGTCGCGAAGATGTTCTTTTGCTTCTCTTCGCATGTTCTTGCAATCATTACAGCTTCATTCTCGTCCATGCCAACTTGCAAAAATTCTTTGACCCTTCGTAAGTTCCGTTCAGAATCATTGCATACATAACTGCTTGATGATAACAACTGTTCTATCTTATATCTAAGTCTAATTATATTTACTTTTTTATTCTATCTTTTTCTAGGGGAGTTTGTACTTGCTGGTATCCCTCCTGCTCCCAAGGGTGTTCGAAGTGTCATGGTTTGCCTTGAGATAGATGCCGACGGTATCTTGAATGCCTCTACAGAGGAAAGTATGTGTGCAGAAAATAAGATCACTATCACTAACGATAAGTGCCACGTAGACCCAGGAGGAGATTGAAAGGATGTTCCTTGAGTCAAAGAAGTATAAAGCAGAAGATGCAGCGAACAAGAGAACGGCGGAGATGGAGTGTTATGTTCATTGGAATGCATAAATGTTGTAGTATGTTGGAATTCAGACCTCAATATAATGTCATTTAATGTGATACATTTCCAGCCCATTACACAGACCTTAATACAATGTCATTTAATGTGATACATTTGCAGCCCATTACAAACTTGTGATTGGTGATATATACATTGATGCTTGCTTAAATCAAATTCCAACAATGAATTTTAATGGGAAAAATTAGTGAAAAGTAATATACAAAGATTTACACACCGCGCACAACTGGCAAACGGCGTGAACGTTGTGCGCGTTTATAAATTTTGATCGAGGTTAACGATTATGCTCACATCGCTCCGCACATCAGTGGATCTTTATTTGGGAACAGCATCTGTGTAATACATACAATAAATACCCGAGGTACAAGATTATTCTGTATATTCACGAGAAATCGTCTGTTGACCTTTATTTAGTAGAAGTGCTACTTATGTTTATACCTGCTTCCTTTTACCCCTGGACACTAATTAATCATCCCACATAATTGCTCAGCGTGCACAACTTGCAACAGAAATGAAATTTTTTCGCGCTAAGCAACGCTTTCTACAATTACCGAGTTTTGCTCGTCGCGCACAACGGTGTTATTTAACAATCCGTTGTGCTCTCGGAGCTAAACTGTATACAATTACACATTACACACAATTACTCATCGCGATCTTAAACGGAAGGTCATTCTCCCGCCAGTCTCGTCCTCGGTGACGGGGCCGTGTCGGCCGTCCAACAGGGTTCCCGGGTGTCGACCTGGAATCAGGGGGAGGAAGTAAACGCTCTCACTCGGCGTCTGTTGCAAAAATCCCCTTCATTAAAATCTGAAAAAATTACATATGACTTAAGTACCAAAAAAAAAAAATTACATATGACTCGCTCGCGAGCATCAGTCTTACAAAAGTAACGATTCCCAAAATTTAGGAAGACGACGCACCGTCGGCTGTAAAGAGGTCCTTTATCTCTCTCCCCACCCTTTCCATCTTGGCGGTGACCCGAGATTTGAAAGCATCGACCTCTTGCTCCTTCTCGAGAAGCTTGGCCTGAAGGGCAGCAACCTCCTTCCTCGATGCCTCAAGATCAGCTCGGAGTTGAGAACGCTCTCTACCCCACTGATCTTCCAACTGCTTCTTGGCGCTTGACAAGGCGGCGAGGCTGGATTGTGCGTTCGAGGCTGCCCAATCCGACTTGCCCTTGGCGGCCATTATCTTCCCCAAATCTTCCTCCAGCTTCTTCACCTGAGCTCTGAGCTCAGAAGCCTCGTTCTCGGCATCCGCCACCCGGTGCTGCCCCTCGATCAGTTCGCGGGCCCTGCGGTGCAGACATGCCCCGAAAATGGTCACCTGCAGATGGCGACAATCAGCAAAACCAGAAGGGGAAGCAAAATTCGGAATGCACATTGGCAACGAACCTGAAGGCCACTGCGAATGAAGCAGTTGGCCATCGTCTCAAGGTCGACCCCATTCAGGAAATCGACATCCCTTGGCAGAGTGATATTCTCCGCCAGACGAGCCCCCGTCCCAAAGTCCAGGAGGGCCGACTCGGCCGTCCCCACGACGTACGGTGGCCGATAGGTCTCCCCGTGAATCTCCCCATGATGGCCAGACCCAATGCGGTTCGACTGCAGAAGGTGGCCGAACTCTGGAGGTATGGGGCCGACGGAAGGGACCGGAGGATCAATGTCCTCGTATGGCCACCCGTCGTGTGGCGTGCTGGAGGACGATGCGCCCCCAACTCGAGGATCCGAAGGAGCCGCCTTCAAAGACCGCGCAGCTTGACTTGAGGAGCATCCAGCCTCCCCCAACTCCAGCATGCGGTTCCCCGATTCCTCCGATTCCTCCGATTCCTCCCATTCCTCCCATTCCTCCTCTTCCTCCTCTTCCTCCTCTGCCCTCTTCCTCTTACGGCCTTCTTCATTGGCCCGCTCCATCTCTGAAGTAAACTCTCTGTATGCTCCTCCCGCCATTTTTGTTTCTGGAAGAAATAATAAGATGATGAGATTTCCTCGGAGCGCTAAAGCCATTGGCCTCACCTCCAATTTCTTTTATTACGCGAACGAACGGACAAGATGAGCGAAACGTGTCGGAATTTTGGCAAAAACAACGGTTGAGATAGGCGAAAGGTTTTGGCGGCCTTAATCCAAATTCGATGCTTCGAATGCCGTGCCCTATTAAAGGAAATTACCTATCAGTCGGCCTCGATCCGCGTTTATAATCGAGAACGAATCACGGGGGCCAATGTTGAACCCGTGTACGGCGCCGAAAAGGTATGGGGTTATTGCTCATCGCACAAAACGACTCAAACCCTATAATTGCTCTCCGCACACGCCCACTAAAAACTCACAATTGCACACAGCACACAAACATTTTTTTTCCCATCCACGTTTACATGTGAAAGGGTAAATTTATTATTCGTATCACCGTTGCATAATTGTTAAGAAATTCCATGTCACAACTAGTCCTTACATAAAGTTTGGAAATGGTGCATGTCAGCAGGCAGAGTGTATGTCATATACATCTACTATAGTATAGGCAGTAACAACTATACTTATGAACATGTGAAAGCGTGCACGTGCAACAGGCAAGGTGTACAACAATGGATCGACACATGCAACAGGTAGAGTGTAATGCAAGACTGAGGTGCATTCAATCATTGAGATACAAAAACAATCAATTCAAAGTGTCAAATAATACATCTTATGCATGTAGTCCTCATCTAAGGGTGTTAGTGTTACGATTTGATGTATGATGAGAGACTTGTACTTTTGCCCATCTTTTTTCGAGTGAGTTGTGAATAAGAAGATGTTGGTGTATGTATAAGATGTATCAATGTATCATTAAAATGGAATATTGTGTTATTTTCTCAGTCTTTTTATCTGTGTTGGAGTTTTACTTGTACTTCCCTGCAAGTGCGAACTACCTGCAGTGTTCTTTCTGCTCTCTTCTTTTATTTCTTTCTACGTAAAAACACTCGTCTTTTCGGGAATACATGATAAGGATCCGTACTTATCGGATAACCCGGGGACCGGGTCGCATTGAATGAAGGCCAGTCGAACGAATTCTCCCGCCCATAGGGAGTGGTATTCGAAGTGCCGCCTCTGTGAGACTTTGACACGTGTCCCTTACTGACGGCTTGGATTCGAAGGGACCTTCAGTATAAAGCCTTTCTCCTTTTAAATTCTGCTTTACCCGTTGCTCGTTACCCTGATTTTCATCTTTTTTGCTCAAATGGTGGGTCGGGATTTCAGTGAAGACGTTCCTAACGTTCCTCACCATCCGCCCTTGGGCACGGCCGAACCTTCGCCCTTCGTGGCGAATCAGATTGATTCGCCCTCCGGTCTCGACCTAGGAGAGGGGGACGTGGCGGCCGTCGAGCAGGGTTCCCGTGTGTTAACCGGGAATGAGGAGAAGAAGAGACGCTCTCACTCGTGGTCTGAAGGTCCCGAGAGGAAGAAGAAGAGGAGTGAGAGTAGTCCAGCTGTCCTTCCGAGTGACCGTTCCTTCAGGGAGAAACTGGCAGACTCTCTGGTATGGCATATCCAGCATGTCGGACCCTTTTTTCTTCAACGAATGTTTTGTTGATGGCGACATTCATCCCTGCGGTCTTGCAGGTTTACCCGGTTGCTGTAGATGGTCTTGAGGCGGCCTTGGCGCAGTAGCGCCTGAGGGCTGAGGCGGCTGACCAATCAGCCAAGGAGGCCAACCAGTTCAAACTGAGAGTTGCAGAGCTCACCTCGGAGGTGGGATGTTTGACGGAGGCTCTGGCTGTCGCCAAGAGTTCGGCCAAGTATGCTGAGGATGCACTGTCCCTCGCCCGGGAGGAGCATAGAAAGGCGAAAGGCGCTCTTTGGGCCGATATAGGCGACCTGCGGGAAGTGGCCCATGGTCGGATCGTAGCTGAGGTCCAGAGGGACTATGGGGATGTCCTGGCTCCGAAGATCGTGGAGTCTATCTGTGAGGGATTCCGGGAGTTCTCGGCCATTTTTGCTGCTCAGATCGAGAAGTCCTTCCGGGATGGTTTGGCAGCGTTAGAGGCGCGGGGCCGAAGAATGCTTCCCCGACCTCCGGTTGTCCCTGGTCACCCTACTGGTTCGGGAGAAGACGAATCGCCTGGGGACGCCTCTTCTCGAGCTCCTGCATCATAGGTGGATCGAACCCTTTTTTGTTTCTCCTTTTTGTTCGTTGTACTTGGAGTTATTTTTGATCAATGGAAACAATTTCTAGAATGATTTCTTGACAATTGGCGTGACCTGCTGTAACATATAAATTATAAGATATGAGATCGACAGCAGCATATAGATTTCTCGAATGATAGGCATCATCCTCATACTCTCATAATTAAAACTTTGGGTATTAAGTTTTAGTTTGTACCCGCAGACCTAGGAATTCAAAGCCACACTAGCTGCATTTTGAACTAAAATACCAGATAAATCATTTTTCATAGATACAGCTTTCAAGAGATTCAGTTTTCAGCACATTTAATGATGGGCTTCATTACATAAATGCTTTTCATACCACTGCCACTTTTTCTTTGGTGATGAGCTTGATGACTGAGCCCACAGGCATGGCCAAAAGGCTGAAGAGGAAATTGACAAACTCTTTGCCCGCTTCCGCGAACAACACTCTCTTCATCCCCTTGTCTATGAAAAGCTTCAACCTCGTTTGGGTGGCCATCTTCACTGCTGCAGCAAACCGGGTGATGGTTTGTTTAAGCTATGGTCTCTGGTTGTTTGGGAAGGGTTAGCTTGATATGGTCAGAGTAATATTTGAGCAAGGTTACTTCTTTCTCATGCCTTTCACAGCACTCGAAGTGTTGTGGTTGAATATAATTTATGGGTATGGAAGCCATTTATAGACGAATTGGACTGCCCTTGGATGAGGATGAGCCTACAGTCGAGTGTAGCATTACTCCTTCCTCATGACTGATAACCATCACTCGCAGTGTAGAGGTTGAAGAGGGCTTGTACGTAGGAAAGCCATTTTATAGACGAATTAGACTGGCCTTGGATGAGGATGAGTCTACAGAAGAGACCCCGTAAGTCTACAAAGCATTGATCGTGAATGTACATAAGATTTTATTCATCGCGCACATCTTCCAAAATTATTTGCTCTCCGTGCAAAACGGCCATATTCTTGCCGGTTGTGCGCGTTGAGCTATTTTGTTTGCTCAACGTGCACCACCACGGTCATACATTATTGGGCACTCAATCTGCTGTAGATTCACGGGCATTCTTCTGTATAATCACAAGCAATTTGCTGTAGACTCACGGGGTCTCTTGTGTTGCCTCCCAGTAACTCTACTGTAGTCTCATCCTCATCCAATGGCATCCAAAGTCGTCTATAAATGGCTTCCCTTCCCACAAGCCCTCGTCAACCACTACACTTCTTGATGATATTATTCTATCTTATTGTATCTTATTCTAGTTATATGATATTTTCTCTACGACATTCTATTTTTTCCTTCATCACTGCTGCGTCCTCAACACTCAAAGATGGACAATATACTAGCGTCTAGTGACGTGATGCAGAAATTGAATACATCACATATATATTGATTCGAAGATGTTCTTTGCTCCTTCATATGTTCTGTTTGTCGTCATTGAAGCTATCACCTTCCATGCACACCCGTTTCTTCACTGCTTGTATATGCTCCTTGATACTTCGTTGCAGACATCACTGCTCGATGATAATAAATGTTCTATCTTATTCTAAGTCTACCCGTACAATATTTTTAGTTAATTATGCTTTGTTATGTGTTCATCACTGATTCTTCTTCAACGCAGACAGGGGGACGGATGGCCAAGATACAATGAAGCAAGTGACGCTGATGCAGCTGCTGGAGCAGCTCATAAATGGCAACAAACTTTAAATTTTTTTCATGGTGGGAATCCCTGTATCCCTAGTATAGTCTAGTGCTTTAATTGCTTAGTCGGGCAAAAACTGTGATGTTGCAAAATGTTTAGATGTAGTTTCTACTTTGTTGTGTTATGTACATTTGAATGCATAAATGTTGTAGCATGTTGGAATACAGATCTTAATACAATGTCATTAAATTTGGTGCAATTGCATCACATCACAAAATTGCGTGATGCTAACTTGAAGTACCCACAATTACTCAGCTCTCACCAACGGCAACAGCATTTAACGTTGTCCGAGCTGAGCACAACTGTCTACGATTACCAACATTTACTCATCGATCATAACCGTCAAAGTTATGAACCGTTGTGCGCGTGCGGCTTAACTGCTTACAATTACCCATATTACTCAGCGCGCACATCCGTAACATTATTGAACGTTGTGTGCGCTTATTAGGAAGCCTGTAAAATTACCAAGTTTTGATCAGCGCGCACAACAGGTAAAAGTTGTAAACGTTGTGCGCGCGGAGCTAAACTGTATACAATTACCCACCATTACTCATCGCAGACAGCTACATGCCTGATTCTCTTGAATCTTCATTCTCTTCAGCTCTACTGCTTCTGCTTCTTACTCCTTAATCCCATTAATTTTCTTGACATTTGTCAGGTTCTGCAGCAACAGAGAAATTATAAGATATGAGATCCGCAGCATCGGATATAGGTCTCGAATGATAGGCATCATCCTCATATGCTTATAACCAAGACTTACTGTTTTAATGTTCAATTTGGACCCCCAGCCCTCTTAATTCAACTCCACGATGGCTGCATTTTGGACTAAAAATATAGGAGGCTGCCGTTTTCCGATGACCATTTTTAAAGAGAACCAGTTTACTTACAACCCATTTACACTGATATGTCCGTGACAGATGCATGTAGTATATTTCTTCCAAGCTGATACAAAATTGTTGCCTTTAGGATACAAAAATGTCATCCTTCATATCACAGCCTTGTTAAGTCATCGGGCGAAGATTTTTCCTACAGAGATTATGGAGCAATGATGTTACAATAATTTATACTAGTATATAAAATAGTAACCAGCTGTGCTCATATATACCTTATTTCTACCAGCTGTGCTCATACGACAAGTTCTCATGTCATGACCCTTTTCTGCACAAACACTGCATGTCCTTGTTCTTGTTTGACTTTGTTCTTGTGAGACTTGTATTCCAGACGGAATCCTTGACGCCACTCGTGGTCGGCCTTTAGTTCTAGCTTTTGCAGGATCATGCATAATGACATCATTTACTCCCACTTCTTGTTTGATAGGTGCACTGGACCCCACCTGTGATCTTGGCTCTCCAGAAGCAGTTTGCGCTTTATTAGTCATATTATGCTGGTCCAAAAAACTGTTTGCCCACCCAAAGACGACATCAAACAGAAGGGGATCTCTTGTTACCGCCTCCACGACTTTATCGAATGATGAACGAAGTCTCCAGGCTTGAAGTGGAGTAATTTGGGTTAGACGCACTCCGTGTACTGTGCTAGTCGACGAGGCCCCAAGACTCATGATGCTATGTCTTGCATTTAGAGTCCACCTGTGTAAAATATATCTCTCAGGGATGGCTTGCATATCATACTTTTGCTTCATCATATATAAAATTTGCGTGAATAGCAAACCTTCAGTCACCGCCCTTGCACACGTACACCTGAACATTCCCTTAGATATATTGCATTGAACATTATGCACGTAGCTCTTTCCATCAATCCGCATAGTTACTCTATACGTGCTCGTGTCCCCATCCGTGCTCACCCTTTCGTGCCGACAGTATAAAGTATTTTTGAAACGATTTTGAAAAATGGAAAATATGTTTCTAGTATATACCTTTGCGACATGAACCTCTAACTCATGCATGCCGCTAAATTCTGGTTTGTTCCGTATACAAAAAGTATCTTCTCTCTCCTCTTTGTCTCGCTGAAATTTTACGGCTTTATCATATTGATCAATGAACTCGTATAATGGAGTCATACAGTTTACGTATCCATCAAAATACGCGTTCATGCTTTCACTCCTTTGGCTGGACGCCATGCCTACACACAAAACAAGAAATGAATACCATGTGCTGAGTTTATTTTGATCATATATTTTTACACCGATCTCTATCGTATTAACATTCATACCCGCAAAGAAAGTATCCAGTAGGTACGCCTTAATCCAATGCTGTGCTTTCTCATGCATCGTATGCAACCACTTCCAGGCTTTCATTTCATTTTTTTGTTTTTCTGTCAATGGCTCCTGAAATTCCGTTTGGTACTTCTCCATTAAGATGCACCAACAATTCTCAGCTTCTTCAACATTTTGACTGTTCTTACACCAGTTTGCATAGTCTTCTTCAAATTCAGGGTTATAAGAAGACCGCAATGAACGTAGATGCTCATCTTCGTGCAGACTGATATGCCATATGCAATACCTGTGTTTTGTATTTGGAAAAACTCTTTTGATTGCATTGCATATTGCCGGGTCTTGATCGGTGATGATAGCTCCTGGTGCTTTATCCCACATGCATGTTAACCACTGTCCGAATAACCAAACAAAGGTTTCTTCCTTCTCATCAGCAAGAAGAGCACATCCAAATAAAATAGACTGTTTTTGATGATTGACACCTGTAAAAGGTGCAAAAGGCAACATGAATCTATTTGTCTTATAAGTGACATCAAATACAACAACATCTCCAAACTGGCTGTATGATGTCCTCGCCCTTCCATCAGCCCAAAATATACTCCTGCATACATTCTCTTCATCATGCTCAATAGCATAATAGAACTGAGAGTCTGTAGCTTGCCTTTTAATAAATTGTTCTATTACTCTAATGCATTCCTTCCCAATGTTGTTCTTTCTTTCTACTCTCCCATGATCAATGCATTGTTGCGTAGTAATATTGACATTACTACTACTCGTGGCATTTAGAATCCTTGCAATCTTTGCAGGTCCTACTCCACAGCCACGCATCTGATCAACTAAATTCCTACATTTTCTGTCCATCTGCGATCTTTTATGTGACCGTAGCATCTGGATCTTCGCTGGGCTTTTTATCAACTCATGATTATGATCATCATTAAAGGAGTTTATCCGCCATACTCCTCCGGTGATTTTATGAACTGTCATTCGAGCCATACAGCCTTCTCTCTCGTTTTTCCTTCGATTAACGTCCCTCCCTATCTCCCTCTTATCTTTTAAGCTTTTATACCCTTCTTTGTTGCACGTATACTTCCTCCTCGTGGTATTGCCATCTTTTCCCTTTCCCGTAGATCCCTTTCGGGTTGCAAAACCTTTCATTGCTGCATATGTATTATAAAATTGATACGCATCTTCTTCTGTTTGAAATGTCATTCCAACATGTGGGTTGCCTTTTTCACTATCACTATGCCTATCCTCTTGATATACGCTGTTTGCACTGTCATTTTCAGCTTCAATCTCATTTGGCATCTCCTGATCATGCACATAGGGTTCACTCTCTTCGATTTTCATTTTCTACATTAGAAACAAGTAAAAATATCAGTAATATTGCCGCAGCATGACTGCTATACATGTCTATCCAAGTATCAGTCGATCATCATCAGCATGTTAGTTGAAACCACACTACTATTACTAATCATGTTAAAACCTTGCGTATTATATCTATTCTTTTTCAATCTGATCTAATTGTTACCATCATATTTGATGACCGGATCAAATCCATCAAAAAATCAAACATATCAACCGTTTTGCGCGGTGGGCAATATTATGTACGCCATTCGCTCCATGTTGTTGTGCTATATGAGCTGCTTCGGCAAGTTTTGATGGACATCTCATATTGCTCAACGCGCACAACGGGTGCGATGTTTGAAGGGTTGTGCGCGGAGAGTAATTTCCATCGCAACACCTCGCTAGTTTGGAAATTACTCACCGCGCAAAACGAGACAAAAATTTAGTCCGTTGTGCGCGGAGAGGAATTTCCAGGCTAATGGAAATTGCTCCCCGCGCAAAACCCTTCAAAAATTTATCCCGTTGTTTGCGTTGAGCAATATGAGATGTCCAACAAATTAGGGATGGCGATCCTTACCTCGATGGAGGAGAGTAACATGGGAATCAACGAGAGTGTGATGGCCTGGATTTGGGGGCGATCTTAGGCGTGGGCTGTTGAAATCGAAGACCTTGTGCAAAACTGGGGATCTACTCCAGCTTCTGCGTTTTGCGCCGGAGTGAGCAAAAGAATTGGTGGCGATTGCTCCAGCTTCTGCGTTTTGCGCCGGAGTGAGCAAAATAATTGGTGGCAATTGCTCCAGCTTCTGCGTTTTACGCGGGAATCAGCAAAAGAATTGGTGGCGATTGTATTTTAGTACAAAAGGGGTTAAAGGTAATTTAGTACAGAGGCGCGTTAAAAAGAGCTTAAAGGGCGTTTTGGTAATTGCACAAAAAGGTCAGATATTACAATGATCGCTGATCGGATCGGACGGTCAGGAGGGGTCGAGCGCAGGAATCCAATCTGAGCACGACCTCAGGCGCATTTTACCCTATATATATATATATATATATAGGGATTAATGGGTATCATACGCCATATGAGATAGGCTCTCATACGCCCTCTCACATAAAGCAACCAAGTACAACCAAGTACAAGCCCATGT
>JAULAV010008090.1:0-10507 GCA_030789695.1 Scilla litardierei | reverse complement strand
CTTTACCCCTGGACACAACTGTGGGGGTCGAAAGCTGCAAGTGTTGATAGCAGAAACAGACGAAGATGATGACGTGGAGGATGAAGGGATCGGAGGGGAGGACGACTCCCACTCGGAGTAGCATCGCCAGTAATGTCATGCACCACCTTGAGGACACGGTGAATTTTCAGGGGCGGAGTAATGTTAGATCTGGAATTACTTTGCGCACAACAAGTCATGAAGGAATTACTTTGCGCACAACAAGTCAGGGGGGAATTGCTTTATGCACTACAAGGAGGGGTTTCTTATTTAAACTAGGTCTAGCCGTCATTTATTTTCATGTTGTTGAAATTGAGAGTTATTTGATAATTAGAAAGAGAGTTCTTCGAGAATTCTCAGTAGATCTAGGAGAGTGCAGACAACCTCGCTTAAAGGCATCTTGGGAGGGAGGTTACACCTATCGATTGTAGCCAATTTATCTTTTATTCGCTGTTTTATTAATATAATTTCAGATATACTTTCGGATCCTATCAGTTTCCTTTTACTACTTCACAACCATTGCCTTGTCCACATACAAAATGAAGGAAAAAAGACAAGAAGAAGCTAAGGCACCTGATTCCTTCAAAAAGACAAGAAAAACCAAGACACCTAATTCTATCGAGTTGAGATTTGAGAATATAGGATGAAACCAATGTTTGAGAAACCAATGTTTCGATGATGAACCCGAGGTTTCGATATCGGTTTCGACCGCTTTTGGATTAAAAGTTCTACCATATTTTATTAGTCTTGAAGGTTTTGTTTGGAGTTTCAGTTTCAAATTTTGTATGTTAAAATATAGTCCAAGTGTCCATAACCACTAGACATGTCTCCAACTAAAGTTGTTTGTACATGTAATGCTTAAAATATATATAATATAAACATGTACGCTAAATAGAGATTAACGAAGAAAACTCAATTTATAGTATTGAACCAATTAACCCAAATAATAATCCAAACTAATAAGAAAGCAGTCAATTAAAATTAAATTAAGATCCTAGTCAAATTTATTTAAAACATATATCTAACTATGATATATTAATATTTACGGATTTAGTACAGTAATAGAATTTTATTTTATTTTAATTTATTTTTTTTGGTTGGGGGGCAATGATTCAGATGATATTATTTATGACTAGGACCATCAGATTTCCCCCTTGTCTTCTTTCCTTTTTGATTTTTTAAAGGCGTTGACATGTTTCATCCGAAACTCATCCGAAACTCATCCGAAACTGACCGATACAAACTATGTTTCATCTGAAAGGTAGCAAAACCAAAACTATAAATCAGATTCGTACTGATACGGAACAAAACCTAGATGAAACAGGCAAAACCAAGACAAACCGCAGAAACCTTCTTCATTAATTGGAACTAAAGCTATGCAATCCACGATGAAGAAGACGTTCTAGAAGTTCAGTGAAAGAACTCTGATTTTAAGTAAAGAATGACTAACCTAAAAGCCACACAGATGATATCACAGTTGTTCCCAAAATAGAAGCTTATAGGGCAATTGAAAGGAAAAGAATGCACTATGACATACGGAAGATATCCATAAACTTCAACCAATTCTAATGCAAGACTAGGAGACTCATTACCGACCCCTGATATGCTTTCAACCAAATGCTTAGCTTGCAAATAGTAGCATGTTCCATGTTAATCATTTGATGCTCCTGATAACAACAAATAAGCCTAAGCTATTCTTGTCTCTACAAAGTCAAACCTGTGTGTCCTGTCAGCAGTATTCAATCCATCATGCACAACGGTTCATTAACTGCCAAAGTGGTCGGGAAGTTATTTTCATCCAGTCAGCCAGCTGCTCTGAGGGTACAAGAGAGTTTCCTGCAACCTTCGAATTAGAATACCATTAAATAAGAATTCTTTGGTAGATTACCTTCGACAGGCATCCCTACTAAAACCTTTGTACAAGCAGGACGAGAAGGGAGGAAAGCACATCACAAGACTTTTTAGCCCAAGAAGTTGATATGGCATAAGCTTTTCGAGGTGAAGCCTTTTAAAAGTTGTGTACTGGGAAATAGGCTTGCTAGCTTAGCCAAACAAATGTGAAAGACATTAGGAGCTGAGTATCCAGTAAACATGAGACAGAATAGTAAAGGGTCCAAGAAGAGAAAGCTGGAGAAGTCTATGTCAGACATTGGTTTTGACAAACTTAAAAACTAAACGTATTTTAGCATTTCGAGGGAATCATGAAAATAAACTCTATAACTAAACTCTATAACTAAACGTTCTCTGACAGGAATAAGCTTCGGATGTTGACATCTTAGTAGCTTCTCACTTGGGACATTAAAAATGGTACCAGAACTAGCATCAACTTAAAATACGCAAAAATAAGCCTCACATGGGGAATGGGGATACGTGTGACTGATCAAAGTGCCACACCGCATTAAGATGTGGTAGGATCTGCATCTTGAATCCATGTGAGCCACATGCAAAATTTCACATGTTCTGTGCAAGTGTGTAAGTGTAAGAGGACATCATACCCAAACAAGGAGAGTATGCCACCTGTAAAACCGTTAGCCCCAGCATGTGCACAACCAAGGTCTTTAGTTCACAATAGTTTCCATGAACTTAAAAATTACTCATTGCTAGCATCTGGAGCGATGAATTAAAGAAAACTTTTATAGTTGGGTGTTCTTAAGAGGTAGCAATTTCAATATGCATGACCCCCTGAGAAGTGAGAAGTTCTTGCTTGGAATGGTACATCATCAATAGCCGATTGAACCGTCTTCTATTTCAATGAATTCTAAGGTCAAAGATATAAGTAGACAATTTCAACTGGGTTTCTCTAAGAAACGAGAGAAAAGGGGTAGTGCAGCTACCCGAGTTTCTTGCTAGATACTATTTGTTCTAAAGCTTGATTGGCTTATAGTATCTAGTTATCTCAAGCAAGGAGATGGCACAGCGGGGAATCACTCTCCTTTCTAAACTACAAATAAGTAGAATAAGACGACCGCAATAGATAAAAAGCACGGATTCATATTGGCATTAGTAGGCATTCATGAGATAATCAACCCCTTACTATGATATAATCGCAAAACTACCCCATACTTTCGCTGAATTCCAAAAAACTACCTCTGATATAATCGTAAAACTACCTCATACTTTCATTTTAGGTTTCGAAAAAGTCCGCAACGAGACGGCCGTTTGTTTGCTGTGAGCACGTGATGGTAATGTGTCAAGTAATGCCTAAAATGCCCTTTGACTTACTTTTATATTGTGGGCTTAATTTCGTAAAACTACCTCATATGTTCGCTGAATTCCAAAAAACTACCTCTTATAATGATATAATCGCAAAACTATCTCATACTTACATTTTAGGTTTCAGAAAAGCCCCCCAACGTGACATTAGATTGCTTGACGTGAGCACGTGATGGCCAAGTGTCAAGTAATGTCCAAAATGCCATTAACTTACTTTTATAATGTTTGTTTGGGTGTTATTATTTCAAGAGGAAAAGTAACAGACTAAGCAAAAGAATTACGCAGCCTTTCCCCATTCCAACCGCAGATCTGCGCATGAGTTCGACAGAGATGCCTTCGTGTTCATCATCTCGTCGCGTGGTGTGTTGTTGCTTTTACAGTGGGGCGGTCGTCCTCAAGAGATCTGTAACTAAAAAGAACCGTGATCATTTGTTTTAGATATGCCCTAATTGGAAGAGATGGATTGCGGCTATTTCAGGTGGGCAACCGACAATGAAATCTTTAAAAGACCAACAGATCAATCATGTCTATTGATCTATTGGAGACTTCATCGTCGGTTGCCCACCTGAAATAACCGCAATACATCGTCTTTCAATTAAGGCATCTCCAAAACAAACGATCGGGTTCTTTTTTCTCCAGGTCTCTTGAGGACGGCCCCATCGCAAAAGCAACAACACGCCACTTGATAAGATGACGAACACGAAGACATCTCCGCCGAACTTTCACACAGATCTGGGATTTGAATGAGAAAGGGCCGCACAATTCTTTTCCTTGGCATATTACTTTTCCTCTTGAAATAATGACACCTAAAACATTATAAAAGTCAAATGACATTTTAAGCATTACTTGACACCTGACCATCATGTGCTCATGTCAAACAAGTGATCGTCACATTGGAGACTTTTCTGAAACCTAAAACGAAAGTATGATGTAGTTTTTTGGAATTTAGCGAAAGTATGAGGTAGTTTTATGAAATTAAGCCTTAATTGCTTCGCTGAAAGGAGATGGATCACACGAAATTATTAAAGTGAGGGCAATTTCGTCAATTCAATTTTCTGTTAACAGACGTTGGGGGTTTATCGAAACATGAAAAGTTTAGGGTAGTTTTGCGATTATATCATAATAGGGGGTATTTTTTGGAATTCAACAAAAATATGAGGTAGTTTTACGAAATTAACTCGAATTCTAAGGTCAATGATATAATTAGACAATTTCAACTGGGTGTCTCTAAGGAACGAGAGAAAAGGGGTAGTGAAGCTACTCGAGTCTTCTTGCTAGATACTATTTGTTCTAAAGCGCGATTGGCTTATAGTATCTAGCTATCTCAAGCAATGAGATGGCACAGTGAGGAATCACTCTCCTTTCTAAACTACAAATAAGTAGAATAAGAAGACCGGAATGGATAAAAAGCACGGATTCATATTTGGCAATAGTAGGCATTCATGAGATAATCTAATGGATCTTATAATAATAAACATCAAGCATATAATATAATTAGCCAAATTTGCATCACTCTCTCCCTCTCTTTTTCTTCCCATGTTAAGGAAAATGTGTCATATTATAATAAGCCTAATCTATCCCCCTCTACATCTCTCTATTTTATGGGTCCCTTGAACCATTGGCTATATTGTGACAACTTTATTTTCGCAGTACGATCACATATGCCAAAGCATGTGACGTATCTCTGCAGACAAGTAACATATGTATCATGCATACAATGAATGTACAATGCCCAAATCGAGAACCTCCAAGGTGATCCATCCTAGTACTACTAGTAAAACATTCTTACCTACACACTTACATACATCTACTACGTTTCCAACCTCAAGGATGCTAGCTAAATTAACTTTGAGTTGGTTGAAACATTTATATATATCAGATAACATCACGTTTGTACATGGCATTCTCAATCTTACATTTGTCATCCCCACCGAACAAACATAGCAGCCCAAGCAATGGCAAGATGTTGATGTGTCCCCGTCACACCTATATAACGTGGCATATAGACCTAGATGCTTATAGCTCGTGACAGCTTTGACACTATTATAATACTCAAATCAATGAATATGCAAGATGTCACTCATCCTAGTACTATTCCCAGACCAAGTATGCTTATGTGAGTCTATCATGTATCTGTTGGATAATGAGTACCACTAATAATGTTTTGATGATGATTAACAAATGATTATTTAATCACATTAATCAAGTGTGTAGGACTCATAAAGCAAATGAAGTCAACCAAAGTCAACAGAAGTCAACTTCCAATGAATTAACTTAAATGAGGACTAAGGAGATTGGCCAAAGGAAAATTCAAGACAAAATCATTTAAAGAATGTCAAGAGATATGTGGAAGCTCCAACCAAGGCCAAAGAATCAAGAGGAAGCTAAGGCGTGAAAATGGAACGCATCAAAGTCAAATTTGGGTATATTTTGATGTAAATTTTATTCATGTTCTTAGATGATTTTGTAGGCCTTAGGATTGGAGTTGCACACACTCACAAAAGTTTTTAAAACTCAAAATGATTTAGAAAAGTTTTGAAAAAGTTTTGAAATGATTTCATGAAGTTTTGATGAGAGTCGACTATTTTGAATGGGATAAGAGATGTGCTCTCTGGACCCCAAAAGAGTCAACCCAGTTGATTGGGAAGTCGACTACCAGATGAACGGCTGTCGACTACTTTGACTTGGCAGTATAGTTCCAAATTTTAGGGGAATTTGTTTTTACAACCGTTTAAAGGGCTTTTTGGTCCACAATTTTGAATGGTTATGTGGGCTATAAATGCTGAGAGTTGGCTGGAGATTTAAACAACTTTTAATGAAAAAATTTCTAGAGTTTTATAAGCATTCAAGTCTCCTTCTCCAAGCTTTCTTAAGCCAAAAACAATTTTCAGCTCAAAGCTTTTAAGCAATTTCTTTCTTGGCTAAAATTGATTTTGTTTTCTCACTGTTTTAATCTTCTTATTTCTGAGAAACAAATCAATCTTTAAGTCTCTTGATCTCTCTAAGATAATCTCATCTTCTTAGAGATCAAGTGATAGTTTTTCTTTCCTTAGCCACTTCACAAAGTTCCAATCTCTATTGGGTATAGAGAAGTTGTTGCATCACCACTCATCAAAAGAGGCATGTAAATCCACTAAATAAGTGGTGGTAAATGCCTAAGTGTTTGTATTACACTTATTGTAATTGTGTTATAAAAGCTTCTGTGATGTCCTCTTTGGAGAAGAAGTTTATTGGTTGTAATTTGGAAAGCATAGCAAGAGAAGCTGTGTATGTTACAGAAGTCCTCAATTTTGAGGCATTTGCTCTCTTTGGAGAGAGTTGGTTAGTGGAAAATCCCTACAATGAGGTTGGGAACTGGAGTAGCCCATGGTGGGTAAAGCGGAATATTTCTTGTGTGGTTGCGATTGTTGATTGTCTCTCTCTTCTCTATTACTCTATTACTTGCATTTGTGATTATTATTTTGTTGTGCACTAACTCTATTTCATTGCAAGTATTACATTGAGCTGATTAAGTTCTTGAGTAGATAATTCTCTCAAGAGACTTAGGATAAATTTAGAGGGTTTAATTTCTATTTGTTTAATAACTTTTTATAACACTAATAACTTCATATTGTTTAGTTTGCCATATACAGTATCCTACACTTGGTATCGGGGTGTAGGTTGACGATGACATCAACTTCACATCAGAAGGCTTCTATACAACCCGTCCCGCACTCTTTGACGGCACCAACTACCACAACTAGAAGATACATATGATGTATCATATCTAATCGCTTGACTTGGACTTTTGGGCCATAATAAAGAACAGATACAACCGACCTATTACAGCCATGGAAATGTGAGAGAGGAAAGTGAAAAAGAAAGGTAATCTCAATGCTAAAGCTATGAATGCATTATTTTGTACACTTATAGGTAATGAGTTCACATGTGTATCTTAATGTGAGACCGTTCACCAAATATGTCACACATTAGAGGTAACACACGAGGGAACCAACTAGGTAAAGAAGTCTCATATTGATATGTTAAATTCAAAATTTGTGTCATTTAAAATGCTTGAGAATGAATATATTACTCAAATGAATACGAGATTTTCAGAATTATTAATGATCTTGCTGGATTAGGCAAGAAAATTCTTATGTATGAACATGTGATGAACGTAATTAGGTCATTGAGGCCTGAGTGGAAACCAAAGACTACAGCGTCACGTGAAGCCAGTGACATGAACAAATTCACCTTGGAAGAGCTTATGTGCAATCTCATGACAAATGAGATTGAGCTAAATGAAGAAGAGGCCCAACCAAAGAAGAACATAGCATTCAAGGCCAAAGCTAGTGATACAGAGTCCGAATTCTCGGAACGTGATGAGAAAGAAATGACACTTCTTTCCAAAAGCTTCAACAAGTTTCTAAGAGATAAGTTCTCTAAACGATGTTCACGTTTAGCTAACAAAATTATTTGTTTTGGTTGAAATAAGCCAGGACACGTTAGAACGGATTGTCCCTTGGAGAGGAACAAAGACGATGGGACAATTGAAAGCAAGGATATGAGAAGAAGCAAGGAGAATGACAAGGACAAGGACAAGAACAAAGACTTGGATAGAAGAAAGAGAAGAAGCTACAAGGAGGAGAAACTAAAGAAGCCAAAGAAAATAGCATTTTTCAGCATGGAACCGTAGTGATGGAGAAGAAGGCTAGGAGGAATCATCATCCTCTTCTTCTTCTTCTTCGGAAGAAGAGATGGAGGAGAGAGCACTAATGTGCTTCATGACATTCACATCAAATGTAAGCATATCTACCCATGTTAGTGATGTAGGTAGTTGTAATAATGATAGTGATAATGATAGTAGTGATAGTGATAATGAGCATTATGGTGATGGTTTGGAGTTTGATAGTAATGGTGCTTATAATGAGCTTTGTAGTGCTTATGAAAAATTGATTAGGAAGTACCAAGAACTAGAAAAGATTCATAAAAGATGTAATGTAAAAGATTTAGAAGAAAATCATATGTTATTATTGAAACTAAAAAAACTTAAGGAGACCCCCCAAAGAACTAACGTTTCTTAATCAAGATTTAGATAAAGAAAATAAAATGCTTAGGTTGAAAAACCAACATGTAAAACACGAAAATAAAAATCTTCTCAACAATTCTAAAATATTGAACAATAGGATGGAAAAATTAGAAAATGAGATAGAATCATCATTAACTAAGTATAATGAATTATATCTTAATGTGTAAAAATTTAATAACGGTAAAGAAACATTAAATACTTTAATAATAGGTTCTCAACTAGTTAAAAACAATATAATTGGTCTAGGATATAATTCCAATGCTAATACTAGTAATGTTAGAATTAATAATAATTACCCAAATCAAATTTTTGTTAGAAAGAAAACTCCTTCAACATCTAACCCTAATAAAGGAAAAATGATTAGCATATGGGTTCCAAAACATTTAAATCAAAATCTATTTGATAATAATGTAACTAAGTTTATGCAAGATATACAATATTCTCCTAATTATAAGTACGTAAAAGATGGAAAATCTAAGGTTTCAGGTCTCGGTTTCGGTATCGCTCTCCCAAAAATTTAGGTTTCGGTCTCGGTATCGCCCGTTTCGGCGGGTTCGAAAGTGAGTTTCGGTAGTTTTAAATACTTAAAACATATCAAATACTATCAAATACTTAAAAAATTAAAGTATTAATCATATACTTTTAATTACTAGTAAAATTTATATTACTAAAATGCATTTATAAATTTGTATATATATATATATACAAGTTAGTCATTACAGAACAGAACAAATCTAAAGTTTGACATTCCAAAAAAATCAATAGCCCTCCATTTCATTTATTTACAAGTTTGCCTTTGCAAAACAAACAAGCAGGATGTTGCTTTGCGCACTCACCGTTTTACATTGCACACATACCACTTATTAACAAGTTTGCCATTATAACAATGAAGTGAAGAGTTGCTTTGCGCACCCACCATTTTACTCTGTGCACATGCCGCTTATTGACAAGTTTGCATTTACAAAAATATCTGAAGGCTCCCCCTTTTAGCGGCATCGTCCCCGACTCTCTCTCTCTCTCTCTCTCTCTCTCTCTCTCTCTCTCTCTCTCTCCTCTCTCTAGCGGTAGATCGACGAGGCGGTGAGGCAAGGCGGGGCGTTGAGGCGGAAGAGTTCGTCGAGGTGGCGTCATAGTCCACATGGCGAGGCATTGAGGCGGCGGGATCGATGCGGTGAGGTAAATCTTCAGCTTCTTCCTTTTTTTCTTTTTTTCTTTTTTCTGCAATTTTTTCTGTTTCCCCTCTTCTTCGTCTACTTCTGCATTTTTGGACCATAAATCTTCATCGTTTTCAAGCCGGAATCATAGGGTTTCAAGCCGAAACCCTATGGTTCCGGAGTTCCGGCCCAAACCAAGAACCATTGGTCGTTTCGGTTTCGGTTGCCTCTGAGACCGAAACGAAACGACCGAAACCGTAAGGTTTCGGCCGATACCTAAAATCTTGGGGAAATCGAAACCCAAGTGGATTTGGTTTCCAAGATAAATAGATTAGATTTAAAACTTAAGTGAGATACCCCACTAAAATTATTGGTATCTCACATTATTAGAGATAATTAATTGCAGGCATATGCTTGTTTGATTGTGTGCATGATAGGGTAGGAATCTCTACTTTTAGTTTGAATTAGAAGTCTTAAATCAAGCTCAAGTTTAAACTATTTCTGCAATAGCCGACTCCTGAACATACTGTAGTCGACTATCATATGAACAGGAGCCAACTAATTTACGGACAAGTGCTCTGTCCCTTTCGATAGTCGATCATCGTTGTTTCGGGAGCAGGCTACCGCTGTCGAATTTTCCTTGATTCTTTTCGACTTTTTGCGGGGTTGTGGATTTATTTTGAACCAAATGGACTTTGACTGGACCCATATTGGTTATATCTGTTCCAAACCCATTTGAATGGTTTAATCTAAGCCACCCATTCTTACATCCATGGGTTAGATTAGTATTAAAACCCTAGAACTACCCCAAAACCCTTCATCTCTCTCAAAGCAATAGCATCCGAATTTCTTTCCAATTTCAGAAATTTCCGCATCTTGATCCTCAATTTTTAGTGGATTAGAAAGGATTTATTGAAGATGATTCTAAAGAAGAGGCAACCACATTCACTCAACCCACTCAATCAAATGATCCACCATATTTTGTTGAATTCCAAAATCTTTTGCTTTCCAAGATGAGGAGTTGAAGCTCAAGCTCGATCATTGACTCACTAAC
>JAULAV010008088.1:0-25989 GCA_030789695.1 Scilla litardierei | reverse complement strand
TGTTTTGCCATAACAGTGATCCATTCCGTAGTTAGCTTGTGTGACGATCTTCATTGCTCGTCAATCCCGGTATCAGGCAAGTGAAACTTGCACCTCTTGATTTAGGCCATGTTTTAGGCCATTTACCTTACTTTAGCGTAAAAGAGACTAGACGGTGAAAGGATAGCCGTTTAGACGCCATTGACCTAGCTTGACAACGAAGCTTGGTCCGTCACCTTCATCATGCTTGTATGTCACGTTTACTTTCCCTAAACGGTACGCGTAATAAATGTCCATGTCATCCATGCATCCTTAACTGCTATTGCATTTTAACTGTCATGTTTATTTTAAATAAACGGTACGCGAATATCTGTTCATGCCATTGCATTTTGCCTGTCACGTTTAAATACAATTAACGGTACGCGTATTAACTGCTCATGTCATTGCATGCTTGAATACTCATCGTGATTGCGTAGCTTTGCTACATACTTGTACTATTGTTCCGGCTAGGCACCCACCTTGCGTGGGCATAATCCTATGCCATCCTTGCCTAATACACTTTCTGGCTCGTGTTCCAGAAGACGAGCTCAACACAGCCTGCGGGCAAAGGGCACTCGTTGAGTGATCCCTTGTACTTGATAACTTGAACCCAGCCTGCGGGCAAAGGGCACTCGTTGAGTGATCCCTTGTACTTGCACTTGTTACTTGACACTACATGTCACAACAACCACTTGCCACTTGTACTCTCCTTTACTTTACTTGTTACCACCGTACTTTACTTGCGATGCACCATGTTTTAATTGCTAGGTTGCTAGTTTACCATTATTTCCGTTTCCTTGCACAAGTCTTTCGACTTGCTGACATGTGCCACTTTTCTCTTTTGGGTGACACATGTTAGAGCCCGAGCCTGAGTTACTTGCTGAGGACGTGGTGTTCGCTGACGCTGAGTCAGGACCCGCGTTGATCGAGGACTACGTTGACACTGGGGATCAGTCTTAGTGTCGTCGCTTGGCTACTTTTGTTAGACTGCTTAGTAGTCGGTGCGTGGCACCTAGTTTAATACTCTGTTATGTTTGTGTTGTTTCGTTGGCCTTGTTCTGGGCCTTAGACTCTTTTCTGTTAGCCTGGTGGCTTTTCTGTGATGTTGAATATTTTGTGGACAAACTTTGGGATTGGTACTTTATATCCGTCTCATTATTATTATTGTTGTTGTTGTTCCTTTTACGATTACAGGGACCTTCTTATACTAAATTGACGCTTATCGGGTTTGGGGCTTCGCAGCTCCACTCTCGTGCGGACCTTCTCACGTCTCGCCTCCATTTTAGGGAAGCGGGGCGTGACAGGTTTTAGTGGTGGCCCATGCAGGTCTCTCTGTAACTGCAATTATCAGAGATAACAATAATAATATTAGATTGTCCAACAAATAAATTCGATATCCGAGTCATAAGCTATGAGTCTAATCTGCTTCGTTTTCTGTGTCACTAGATGGCAGGAAGGCGATTCACCCGTGGTGGAGGTAGTGGCGTGATCCCTCATGATGAGGAGCCTGAGCGGGAACCCACCAGCGGTGAGATGATGCGGATGATGCTCCAGATGATGCAAGTGCAGCAGGGCGTGCTTCTGCAAGTCCAGAATGCTCCACTTGCTCGAGCTGCCCGGGCTCTTCCGGATGCCCCTCGCTCTGAGCCGGGAGCGAAGCAATTTCGGGAGCTGGGTCCCGCGTATTTTGATGGATCTGAGGGTCCTCTGGCTGCCGACGAGTGGATAAGGAACATTGAGGATAACCTGGCGATGGCGAAGATAAACCCGGCTGGATGGGTTGATTTGGCTAAGAGGCAACTGAAGGACAACGCCAGGAATTGGTGGGATGCGGAAGAGAAGATGCTGGTGGAGCAGATCGTTTGGGCTACCTTCAAGTCCAGATTCGATGGAGAGTTCTTCCCGAAGGCTGCTCGGCAGGTGATGCTGCAGCGCTTTATAGATCTGAAGCAGGGGAGCTTGTCGGTGGATCAGTACCACCAGGAGTTCACGAGGCTCAGTCGGTTTGCACCTAAGATGGTGCAGGATGCCGATGAGAAAGCTCAGCGATTTCTTCAGGGACTGGCCTTGGAGCTTCAGAGCTTTGTGACCTCTTCTGACTTGGAGACATATCAGAAGGTCCTGATTGCTGCGAGGCGGCAAGAGTTGAATTTGAATCAGAGGAAGGGACATGTTCCCGGAGCTGGGAAGAGGCCTATGTAGCAGGCCAGGTCGGTGGTTAGGCCTGGTTTCAAGCCTAATCATCCGGTGCAGTTCAAGAGGCCAGGAGGGCCTATCCTGAAGACTTGCCATTTCTGTGGCAAGACTGGACACCTCAGGGATCAGTGTAGGAGGTTCCTGGGACAGTGCGTTGTCTGCGGAGATCCTGCCCACACCATCCGGGAGTGTCCGAAGTCGAGGGAGCCTTGGCGGGCTCCTATTGCAGCACAGCCGTTGCAGCAGCGAGCTCCTGTGCCCGTTGGACGTGGAGCGCCTCTTGTTCCACAGAGACAGGCCTTTCGGCAGGCTGTTCCGCCGAGAGGGCAGGCCTTTCTGATGACTGAGGAGGAGAGCATGGCCGTGGATGAGGTTATTGCAGGTAACGCTCATTCTAGCTATTTATCTTCCTTAGTTAGTTTGATTTTTGATTATATTGGTTGCTTGCTCATGATTGTTTGCTAGACTAGGATTTGATTGTTAATTGCTTGTTAGGTGTGGTTTTGGTTTGCATGTTTCCTGCACGAGTCCTCTTTGACTCTGGTGCATCGATGTGCATTTTGGCCCGGAGCTTCGTGGAGAAGCATTCCTTGTCGACGTCCTCTCTTCCTAAGAGTTGGAATATCGTCACGGGAAACGGTGTAGTCTCGGTGCATCGTGGGTGCAATTCTTGCCCGTTGGTGGTTTGTGGACGTGAGCTTTGTGCTGATTTCATTGTCCACGACATCATCAACTATGATGCAGTTCTTGGGATGGACTGGCTTGCGAGCTTCTATGCTACGATCGACTGTCGAAGAAAGAAGGTGGTGTTCGAGATTCCCGGACATCCAGTGTTTGAGTTCAGTCGTGGTAGCAGTTCGCTTGGTCCTGTCAGATTTCGGGCCAGGCCGGTGGAGGCTGTGGCTATGCAGATGGAGCTGGAGTGGCCAGCTGTGGTGCGAGATTTTGGCGACGTCTTCCCGGAGGAGATGTCTGGTTTGTCGCCTGATCGGGCTTTGGAATTTTCTATCGATCTTGTTCCAGGTGCGCAGCCGATTTCGAAGGCGCCGTATCGTATGGCACCTGCAGAATTGGAAGAGTTACGGAAGCAGTTGGATGAGCTTATGCAGAAGGGTTACATTAATCCTAGCGTGTCTCCGTGGGGAGCACCGGTGTTGCTGGTAAAGAAGAAGGATGGTTCGCGTCGCATGTGCGTGGACTATCGGGAGTTGAATGCGGTGACCATTAAGAATAAATACCCGTTGCCTCGCATCGATGATATTTTTGATCAGCTTGGAGATTCGAGGGTGTTTTCTAAATTGGATTTGAGGAGTGGTTACCATCAGTTGAAGGTGAAGAAGGGAGATGTGTTGGATATTGGACTCCCCGGATTTGGTTTTGGATGATGAACAAACATAAATATAATATGAACTAACACTTTGTGAGCGCAGTTATGGAGATCGTCGCCAAATTCACATGATATCAATTACGACGTCTCAAGACTTCTCAAAGCACGTGATCGTATGCCTAAAGCTTCGTTGAAGCTTATGGACCTATTTAGAAGTCATGAAGATTCGATTGAAGCTATTGAAGACGGTATCGTCAAGTTTAATTTATAGTCTTTAAGCTTCTTTCGTAGAATGTTAAGCCTTGAGTAGGTCTTACGTTTTAATTCTTCATAACGCTCATATCTTAGCTCTAGGATCTTTGTAGAAGTCCATACAATTCTTCCCGAAGCATCGCGCTTCGATTCGGGACTTCTTGTGCATGTTAGTTGGTTCAAGAAGAAGAACTGACCGACTAGATGGTGATCTAGTCGGTCAGCCAAGCTTCTTGGACCGACTAGTTTCAGTCAGTTAATTCTTAGCTCTTTACTGTTTACAGTTAGTCGGTCTAAGTTGACTCACCGACCGACTAGTTTGTGAACTAGTCGGTCAGTGATGCTTCTGTGACCGACTAGTTGAGCTTTCCCTGAACATGCATATTTGAGCTTGAGCTACTGTTTATCTTTAGTCGGTCTGTGCTTATTGATCGACCGACTAGCTGGTGAATTAGTCGGTCAACTTTCCTTCTTGGACCGACTAGTTTAGTTTACTGTACATGCCAAATTTTTCACCATACTTACTGTTTATTGTTAGTCGGTCTATGTTCATTTGGTGACCGACTAGTTGGTGAATTAGTCGGTCAACATTTGTTCTTGGACCGACTAAGTCTAATTCTTCTCAGACTTCAGTTTTTATCTGTTAGTCGGTCCACGTTGAGTAACCGACCGACTAGTTGTGAAACTAGTCGGTCAGCTACTCTTCTTAGACCGACTAGTTCCTTAGTCTGTACTTTGATCTTTTCTCAGTTTACTCATTAGTCGGTTTACGTTAATTGACCGACCGACTAGTTGATGAACTAGTCGGTCGGTGGTTGTTCTTTGACCGACTAGTTGGGTTCAGAAAAGAGCCGTTGGAGCTTGAAACGTTTTTTTCTCTCTCTCCCCTCTATCCTATATATACTTGTTGGGCTGCATTCATTGCTGCCAAGGCTGATATTATTGCAAGTTTAGAGATCAAGAGAAATCATTCCAAGTGCATTCAAAGCTCATTCTTTCCATTCAATAATCTCTCCTCACTCTTACTTCCAAAGAGAGATTCATTGAGTGTGAAGCCTTCCAAGCCAAGTGCTTGATTCTAGGTCACCAACATCCCCAAAGCTCTCCATCGCTGATCTACATCTTGGAGCTAGGGTTTGGTGCCACTTCTTCCCCAAAATCATCCTTGCCCTAATTCGTAAGCAATACTCAAGGCATAGGTATTTTGTTCGGTAAGAAGTTTTCTTATTTCATTTCATATTTGATTTGTAAGTTTCACTCTCGGTTGTGAGAGTGTGGTTGTGATCCCGGGTTGTGGGAGTCACAAATTACATTTTGTATGATTTGACTTGTGGGGGATTTTCACAAGTATTTCATAGTGGAAATCTTGAGTTAGGGTTTCTAACTCAAGTATCCGGAGGGGATCCGGGTGGTTGGGACGTAGGATCACCGGGAACAAGTCGGGGAGACTTGGATGGATCCGAACCCATTAACATCATTTGTTTGCATTGTTAATTTTGTTGTTGTCATTCAATTTAAGCTTCCGCAAATTGATTTGGTAGTTGTTTGCATTATAATTAGGAATTATACTCCGTGTTATTTTTAAAGTACTATTCACCCCCCCTCTAGTACTTGTGCAGTAGCTTGTAGGGCATTACATTTGGTATCAGAGCCAGATACTTAGCTATGTCTGCCAACGACAACAAGACCGTGCGTCCACCTTCCAACTATGACACCTTCAGGAACCGTGAAGGAGCATCTTCGGTGATGGAAGGACATTCCTCTACGAGGCCTCCATTCTTCAACGGTACCAACTACGGGTACTGCAAATGCCGGATGGAAACTTTCCTCCGGAGTGCATCTCTATGGAGGACCACGATGAAGGAATACATCGAGCCCGTAGAAGAAGACTTCGAGAAATGGACAACCGCGGAGGTCGCCGCGGAGGTAAGCAATGCCAAGGCAATGAACGCCTTGCAATGCGTATTGGAGCCCGAGGACTTCAATAAGATATGCACATGTAAGAGTGCATATCAAATTTGGAACTCCCTCCTCATTCTTCATGAAGGGACGAGTCGGGTAAGAGACTCTAAACTCGTAGTTGTAAACAAAGATTACGAAATGTTTCATATGCAACAGGGCGAGAAGATGGAGTATTACGCTCGCTTCGTCGACATCATAAACGAGTTAGAGGCTCTCGGCAAATCCTACACTCAAAAGGAGAAGTGTTCGAAGCTTATCGAAGGACTTCCTTCTTCTTGGGAGAAACGTACCTTCGCCATCGAGGAAGGTAATGACATGAATAAGTACACCGTAGTTCAACTAATGGGTACTTTAATGTCATACGATGTACGCAAGGATAGCAAGCTCAAATTGCAGGAAAAGATGAAGTCATATCTAAAGCAAGACGAGCCAAAGAAAAAGGCTATTGCTTTCAAGGCCGCTCCATCCACATCCACATCAACCGATGATGAAGACTCGGAAAACGAGTTGGACTTGGAGTCCATGGCACTCATGGCCAAGAAGTTCAACCGTTTCTTCCGAAAAGGTAACTATAAGAACAAAGCTAAATTTGGTTCTTCTAACGCCTCTTCCTCTCCTTTGTGTTTCAAGTGCAATAAGCCAGGACACATGAAAGCGGAGTGTCCTCTCAACAAACAAAAGGAGAAGTGGAAGGCGCCAAAATTCGATAAGTCCAAGAAGTACAAAAAGGGGTACAAGAAGGGACTCGTCGGAGCAACATTCACCGACTCCGAGGATTCTTCAAGCGGAGAGTCGGACGATGAGCAAGTGGAGCAAGCGCACATGTGCTTCATGGCAAGAGAGGAGCATGATCAAGGATCCTCCTCTTCCGATGATAGTGATGACGAAGGCAACGATGAGGTAACTATAGATGATCTTAGGAATGCTAACGCTCAATTATGGTCAAAATACACTAAATTAGTAAATAGATATACTAAGGTAAAAGATGACCTAGCTAGCATTCAAACCTCGCCTAAGACTATCATCACCAACAACGACACCGTTGTTGAAGAGTTGAGAAATGAGATTATTAATCTCAAATCTAAACTTGAACATGTTAGCATTGATGATCCGGAAGAACATAGGATTGCGGATTTAACTTCTCAAAACTCGACTTTGAGTATTGAGAACGAGAATCTTAAATCTCGTGTTTATGTGCTCACATCGCAAGTATCCAACTTGGATACTTCTATGCGTTCTCTCAAAGAGAAATATGAGAACACATTAGGCCGAATCAATAGATTCAATAAGGGTAAGGACCATTTGGATAAAATCCTAAGTGACTTACTTCCGGCCAATCACCACATTGGTTTGGGGTATACGATGGGATGTCCATCCAAACCGGCCACTACTTTTGTTAGGCCAACTTCCGGTGACTCTACGAGTGGTAGCAAACACTCTATTGGTAGTTCATCTACCAATGGTGCTTCCACCTCGTTCACACCCTCTTTTGGAAAGAAACCCACTTTGGGTGGACCTCCAAAGAAGGGGCATGCTTATATGTACACCAATACCATGTCACGTAGGAACACACGTCCTACTCCACCGTCTCACACATATGATGATTTTTATGCAACACATTCTCGAGCACGTGCACACCATGTGAGACACCCTCACGCACGTGTTCCCACACATGCATATGTTCACCCACAACATCATATGAATAATTCTCATCGTGCATCATTCCATCATGTTCCTTATGCCTATCCACAACATGCATCACGTAGAAATCAACGTCGAATGCATGCACCCAATAGGATGAGGGCTCCCAAGATTTTCACAATTTGGAGCCCAAAGGACACAAGCATGGACGAAAAACAAATGTATATGAATGCTTATTTTTCGGATGTTGTGCATAGTAGAAATTATGTGGGGAAGTCTAAGTCCAATTGGACTTGGCTTCCAAAGGTCTAATCCTTTGGACCCAATGACCTTGGGTACCATGATATGAAATTCTCTATCTTTAGGTACTCAAGGAAAAGAAAAAGAAAAGGAGCAACAAATTTAAATTTAGCTCCAAGGGAAATTGGATACTCGATAGCGGGTGTTCAAAACATATGACGGGTGACGCTAGTTTGCTCTCCGGAGTGGTTCCCATAGCAAATGGAAACCGCGTCGTATTTGGAGGCAACGAGAGCGGAACCATCATAGGTGTTGGTAAAGTAGGTAACACATCTAAACCCTTAATTAGTGATGTTTATCTTGTTAATGGTTTAAATCATAATCTTATTTCAATAAGCCAACTTTGTGACAAAGGTTACAAAGTTAGCTTTGCGAAAGGATTGTGTCATATTTTAAGAAAAGATAATGATAAATTATTATTTTCTGGCACTCGTCATAAAGATATTTATATTTTGGATCTTCCTAAGTCTTATGAACAATGTCTCGTTGCCAACACAAGTGAACAACACTTATGGCATCGACGCTTTGGACATGTGAACTTTGGAACACTTTATAAGCTTTCAAAATTAAATTTCATTAAAGGTTTTCCGAAGCTTGTTTTTGAAAAGAAAATTTTTTGTGATTGTTGTCAACGTGGCAAGCTTCCTAAATCTTCATTTAAACCTAAGAAAAGCATTTCTACTAAACGGCCACTAGAGCTATTACATCTAGACTTATTTGGGCCAACTAGAGTTGCTTCCTTGGGAAATGCAAGATATGGACTTGTCATCGTAGATGACTATTCGAGATTTACATGGGTATTTTCATTATGTAATAAAAATGAAGCTTTTGAAAACTTCACAATTTTTGTTAAGAAAGTACAAAATTTCTTAGGAACCACCATTGTCACTATTCGTAGTGATCATGGAGGTGAATTTGAGAATGAGTCTTTTGAGACATTTTGTGATGAAGTTGGTATTACTCACACCTTCTCTTTCCCTCGTGCACCTCCTCAAAATGGTGTAGTTGAGAGAAAGAATAGGACGCTAGTGGAGTGTGCTCGCACTATGCTTGATGATCGCCAACTTGGCCATCAATTTTGGGCGGAAGCGGTACACACCGCTTGCTATGTGTTTAATAGAATACTTTTAAGGCCCGGCACTAAACAAACTTGTTATGAATTGTTGTTTGGTAGGTTGCCTCAAGTTAAACATTTTCGTGTTTTTGGTTCGAAATGTTTTATTAAGAACACGTATGGTAGTTTGGACAAATTCGATCCAAGATCCGATGAGGGGATTTTTGTTGGATATTCTTCGCGTAGCAAAGCCTACCGGATATTCAACAAACGAACCTCAACGATCGAGGAGTCGCTTCATGTCTCTTTTAATGAAGGATTTGTTCCAACTAGAATTTCAAATGATAATGATTCTTTGGATGTTTTATGTGATTCGTTTGATAATTCTAAGTCTAATAATTCTATTGATTCTATTGAGACTAACCCAACTAATGAAGTTGTTGAGAATGTTCCTAGTGACCAAGGTATTCCCAAACGGCTTCATACTGTTCGTGACCATCCTCATGAGCAAGTCATTGGCAATATCTATGATAGTGTCAAGACGAGATCGCAAGTGAACTACTTCGCTCATTGTGCCTTTGCCTCCTCGATAGAGCCAAAGAATGTTAATGAAGCATGCGAAGATAGCGCTTGGATCTTAGCCATGGAGGAGGAGCTCATTCAATTCGAGAGGAATGAAGTTTGGGAGCTTGTTCCATTGCCATCGAAGAACCACACCGTCATAGGGACAAAGTGGATCTTCAAGAACAAAACCGACGAAAACCAAGTCGTCGTCCGGAACAAAGCTCGGTTAGTTGCTCAAGGCTATCGACAAGAGGAAGGTATTGATTTCGAAGAATCCTTCGCTCCGGTAGCTAGATTAGAATCAATTAGATTATTGTCTTTTGCATGCCATAAGGATTTTAAATTATTTCAAATGGATGTTAAAAGTGCATTTTTAAACGGAGATGTCGTTGAGGAAGTTTACGTTTCTCAACCTCCGGGCTTCATAAATGAAAAATTTCCAAATCATGTTTTTAAACTAAAGAAAGCACTTTACGGTTTGAGACAAGCTCCTCGAGCTTGGTATGATCGCCTAAAGAATTTTCTTTTGGATTTGAATTTTAAAATGGGAGAAGCCGATTCTACACTTTTTGTTAAGCATGCGAATAATGATATAATTTTAGTTCAAATATATGTTGATGATATCATTTTCGGTGCTACTAACTTTGCTCTTTGCGAAGAGTTTTCTAATGTTATGAAGGAACAATTTGAGATGAGCCACATGGGTGAGCTCAAGTATTTCTTAGGTCTCCAAATTCGCCAAATGGACGATGCAATCTTCATCCACCAAACGAAGTATACGGTGGAGTTGCTTAAGCGATTTGGAATGGAGAGTGCTTCCGGGAAAAAGACTCTAATGAGCACGACTACGCATCTTGACAAGGATACGGGCGGTAAGGATGTAGACATTCGTCTATATCGAGGTATGATAGGTAGTTTACTTTATCTTACCGCAAGTAGGCCCGATATTATGTTTGCCGTATGCGTATGTGCTCGTTATCAGTCTCAACCTAAGGAGTCTCACTTAGTAGCGGTAAAACGTATTTTCCGTTATCTAAGTTATACACTTGATTTTGGATTACTTTATCCAAAATCTAGCACGTATGAGTTAATCTCATATAGTGATGCCGATTATGCGGGATGCAAATCCGACAGGAAAAGTACTAGTGGCACTTGCCATTTTATAGGAAATTCTCTTGTCTCTTGGTTTTCCAAGAAGCAAAATTTTGTATCACTTTCAACCACCGAGGCGGAATATATTGCCGCCGGTGCCGCGTGTGCTCAAGTTCTTTGGATGAGACACACACTTAAAAACTTTGGTATTAATTGTGATACTTGCCCTATCATGGTTGACAACCAAAGTGCAATATGTCTTTCCAAGAACCCGGTACACCATTCCCGTTCGAAACACATAGATGTCCGACACCATTTTTTAGATGATCATGTTGCTAAAAAGGACATCATTTTAGTGTACGTTGAAACCCAAAAGCAAATCGCCGATATTTTCACGAAACCCCTAAAGGAGGACTCCTTTGTGCGGTTGCGTCGAGAATTGGGGATTATGGGTGAATCCGAGATATAGGATTCATGTTTCATTCAATATTCTTGCATGCTATTATATTTCGAAATATTTCGTTCATGCTAGACTTATTGGATTTTTCGGGAATTTATGTGATATTTTGAATTTTTGCTCGAATTCATGTTTTGAATGTCGTATTTAAGCTTTCGATGTTTAATGGGGTAGTTTAGATGATTATTGAGAGTTTTGTGATATATCGTCCAAGCGTATTGAAGAGAGAACTTGATTATCACTTTTTGGACTCTCTTAGTCGGTTTCAGTTCAACCACCAACCGACTAGATGTTCATCTAGTCGGTTAGTAGAAGAACTTAGACCGACTAACTCATGCTCTTTGAGTCTCCTCTTCATTTCAACTCTTTAGTCGGTTCATGTTCAGTGACCGACCGACTAGATTTAGATCTAGTCGGTCAGTAAATGAACGCAGACCGACTAAATCTTGTCAGTTAATCTTGGTTTCAGCCACTGTTTGCAACTAGTCGGTTCAAGCTCATTGACCGACCGACTAGATCGTGATCTAGTCGGTCAGTGCTTGAACTGTGACCGACTAGTTGTGCCAGGGACTGTTTGGTCATTTGCGATCTCGACCGACTTAAACTCAGTTTAGTCGGTCTGTTCTCATTCTAATCGGTCCAAAGTGTTTCTCCTCCAGCTCGAAACCCCGATCCCTCTCAAGACCTTTCGACTTCCGATCGATCTCCGACCGTTTTCCGGCCATCTCCGTCGATCTCCACCGTCGGCCCCTCCTTCTAGGTGATTTCTTCTCCTTCTAGGGTTAGATTTCCATTCCTAGAGCTAGGGTTAGCTCGGTTTCTAGGGTTCTTAGGGTTTAAGTCTTTTTCGGCTAGGGCTTCTTCTTTTGATCTTCTTGTGCCGTGTCTTGCTTCGACTATGGCAAGAACACGTATCCCGATCACTCCATCTAGCCCCTCGCCGATGACCGTAGACCAAAACCCTTCGGACCCCGAGCATCCAACCCCTCCGAAACGCCGTGCCAAGACCACCCAACCTTCGTCGTCTTCGCCTCCTCTCAAGAAGAAGAGGACGACGACCGCCAAGCCTAGAGGTCAACCCAAGCCCAAGCCTAAGCCCAAGGCCAAAATTCTTGCCTCTCATTCTTCGTTCCATACTCCTACCGATTCCGATACGGAGTATAACCCCGAGACCGAGACTCATAGGGAACCCACTCCTCCTATCCATCCCGAGTCTAGCACACACCCTCGTGCGTCTACCCGTAAGCCTAAGGGAAAGGGTCCGATGCCGGTGGGCGGTGTCGATATTTCGTTGTGTCGCGACGACCCTATGTGTCTCGCGGCGTACAACCGTATCGAACATTGCCCTCTGCTTCTGGAGCATTTCGTCCAGTTTAGCGACTTTATAGGGTTAGCTGATCTTCTCTCGTCGTCGGGTCTCCTCGATTACCTTCGATTTGACCCGAAGGCGAATCCTCACCCCTACCCTAGATTAGTGAAGCTTTTCTATGCGAATAGGATCCGGGGTCAGTACGATCAGACCCACTCTGTTGAGACGACCGTTTTGGGGACTCCTATAGTCCTCACTGCGGAAATCTTAGGAGAGATTTTGGGTATCTCTTCGTCTGGCCTTCTTCCCTCTGATATCTCGGTTGACGATATTTCTTCTCTTGATCAGACCATCCTTTCAGAGATTTTCCATCAGATCCCTCCTGCCATGATTGGCGTGCCTTCTAAATCGTTCAAGCCAAATGCATGGGTCCTAAATCTGATTCTGAAGTCGTGCTTGCTTCCCAAGTACGGCTCCTCATCTCTCCCGTCCCAGCCCTTTCTGAAGCTTATCTATGCTATCTTCATGGGGAGCTCGATTAATTGGGCTCGCATTATACTCGATAAGATTGATTCTTTCGAGTGTTCGCAAGTCCAATAAATCGGCTCATATCTCATTTCCTTGTTTATTGACCCTCGTATTTCGTCATTTTCGTGTCACGTTGCCTCGTGACGATGAGCGTCCCCTTGGTCCTCCCCAGAACGCGACGGCCGTCAAGAAATCTCTTGCGGCGCTTCGTCACGTTCAGAGGACGACACCTTCAGCGTCTGTCCCTGCCTCTGCCAGTGCCTCTGCTGCTCCCTCTGCCACCCTGGATGATGTCGTACGGATACTTCGTCGTCACGAGTCCCGCTTGGCTCGTACCGAGGAGGTAGTCTGCCGTATGGCTCGTCTTATGGGTGTTGAGCTTCCTCCTTCCGTGTCTGAGGATGAGGAGTTAGATGAGATGGCTGAGGAGGACGTTGAGGAGCTTTGTCGTGCTTCGACTCGTGCCCCCGAGGGCACTTCTGCTGGTACTGCTGCTGCTGGTGCTACCACTTCCGGTGATGCTGTTGCTGCTTCTTCTGCTGGTGCCCCCGAGAGCACACCTGTTGCCACCACTCCTGTGGTGGATACTCCGACTGGTGCTCCCGAGGCCACTACGGTTGCTGCTTCAGAGGTTGCCACTTCAGTCGTCTCTCCTGCTGATCTTCCGGACGTTCCTGCTGATCCAGTCACCTCTTCTGCTCCTGCTGAGCCTGCAGTTGCTTCTGGTCCTCCCGCTGCCTCTTGAGTTTCTCCGAGGCCTCTCCTGATACTCATTGGATGATATATCTAGCTGTGAGAGATGTTGGGTAGGATAGTGTGGGTGGCTATGTATTTTGGATCATTTTGATGTCTTTTTGATATCTGTGATGATGTATTTTGATATGTTTGATGATGATGTATTTTTTGTTGACACTCCGATATTTTGTCATGTGATGATGTATTTTTGTGCCCCGATCAGTCGATCAATGTTTTGTATATCGGTGATGTACTCTGCTTCATATTATATATATATAAATACATCGCAGTTGACATTTTATTATATTGTGCAATGTATAATTTTTATGTCCCTAATGTTTGATTTCGTCGCTCGACGATATTCACTTGGTTTAATAGAAATTTCTTCTATGAAAACATAGAATTGTTTTCCATGCACTAAATTAACCAAGAAATGTTGATATTGGATAGTATATTCCATAACTCAATCCGTTAAATTGATTTGAGTTTTGATGATTTCGTTTTACGAATTTTCGACTTTGGTATCTTTGACACGCCTTGATTCTATTCGTATTATTCTCTTTGGTGTCACTTGAACCTTCGTCGTATTCTACGACTCCCGTGCTTTTTAATTTGAGGCCATTGTTGTTGTCGTTGTTATCCTCCCGCTCTTTTTGCTTATGCCAAAGGGGGAGAGATATAATAATAACAATGTGCCAAATGAAAATTTAAAGCATTTCTCCAAGAATCTAACTTGATGTGTTAGATTCAGGGGGAGTTAAGATATATAAATGGATTTTCAAATCCGATATTTCAATAACCTACGTTTGGTATTTCAATAATTCAATAATCGATTATCATTTAATATACTTCACTCGTCTGCTTGATGCGAATTATTTTTGTTTAAATTGAAATTAACGTGTCATCAATGCAGGGGGGAGTAAGTAAATTTCATTTGAATTATTATTTTTGATTATTATTTATGTTGGTTTGTCATCACCAAAAAGGGGGAGAATGTTGGATATTGGACTCCCCGGATTTGGTTTTGGATGATGAACAAACATAAATATAATATGAACTAACACTTTGTGAGCGCAGTTATGGAGATCGTCGCCAAATTCACATGAATATCAATTACGACGTCTCAAGACTTCTCAAAGCACGTGATCGTATGCCTAAAGCTTCGTTGAAGCTTATGGACCTATTTAGAAGTCATGAAGATTCGATTGAAGCTATTGAAGACGGTATCGTCAAGTTTAATTTATAGTCTTTAAGCTTCTTTCGTAGAATGTTAAGCCTTAAGTAGGTCTTACGTTTTAATTCTTCATAACGATCATATCTTAGCTCTATGATCTTTGTAGAAGTCCATACAATTCTTCCCGAAGCATCGCGCTTCGATTCGGGACTTCTTGTGCATGTTAGTTGGTTCAAGAAGAAGAACTGACCGACTAGATGGTGATCTAGTCGGTCAGCCAAGCTTCTTGGACCGACTAGTTTCAGTCAGTTAATTCTTAGCTCTTTACTGTTTGCAGTTAGTCGGTCTAAGTTGACTCACCGACCGACTAGTTTGTGAACTAGTCGGTCAGTGATGCTTCTGTGACCGACTAGTTGAGCTTTCCCTGAACATGCATATTTGAGCTTGAGCTACTGTTTATCTTTAGTCGGTCTGTGCTTATTGATCGACCGACTAGTTGGTGAATTAGTCGGTCAACTTTCCTTCTTGGACCGACTAGTTTAGTTTACTGTACATGCCAAATTTTTCACCATACTTACTGTTTATTGTTAGTCGGTCTATGTTCATTTGGTGACCGACTAGTTGGTGAATTAGTCGGTCAACATTTGTTCTTGGACCGACTAAGTCTAATTCTTCTCAGACTTCGGTTTTTATCTGTTAGTCGGTCCACGTTGAGTAACCGACCGACTAGTTGTGAAACTAGTCGGTCAGCTACTCTTCTTAGACCGACTAGTTACTCTGTACTTTGATCTTTTCTCAGATTACTCATTAGTCGGTTTACGTTAATTGACCGACCGACTAGTTGATGAACTAGTCGGTCGGTGGTTGTTCTTTGACCGACTAGTTGGGTTCAGAAAAGAGCTTTAATTGAAACGTTTTTCTCTCTCTCCCCCCTCTATCCTATATATACTTGTTGGGCTGCATTCATTGCTGCCAAGGCTGATATTATTGCAAGTTTAGAGATCAAGAGAAATCATTCCAAGTGCATTCAAAGCTCATTCTTTCCATTCAATAATCTCTCCTCACTCTTACTTCCAAAGAGAGATTCATTGAGTGTGAAGCCTTCCAAGCCAAGTGCTTGATTCTAGGTCCACCAACATCCCCAAAGCTCTCCATCGCTGATCTACATCTTGGAGCTAGGGTTTGGTGCCACTTCTTCCCCAAAATCATCCTTGCCCTAATTCGTAAGCAATACTCAAGGCATAGGTATTTTGTTCGGTAAGAAGTTTTCTTATTTCATTTCATATTTGATTTGTAAGTTTCACTCTCGGTTGTGAGAGTGTGGTTGTGATCCCTGGTTGTGGGAGTCACAAATTACATTTTGTATGATTTGACTTGTGGAGGATTTTCACAAGTATTTCATAGTGGAAATCTTGAGTTAGGGTTTCTAACTCAAGTATCCGGAGGGGATCCGGGTGGTTGGGACGTAGGATCACCGGGAACAAGTCGGGGAGACTTGGGTGGATCCGAACCCATTAACATCATTTGTTTGCATTGTTAATTTTGTTGTTGTCATTCAATTTAAGCTTCCGCAAATTGATTTGGTAGTTGTTTGCATTATAATTAGGAATTATACTCCTTGTTATTTTAAAGTACTTCACCCCACCCTCTAGTACTTGTGCAGTAGCTTGTAGGGCATTACAAGATGTTCCGAAGACAGCGTTCAGGACGAAGTATGGACACTATGAGTTTGTGATTATGCCTTTCGGCGTAACTAACGCGCCCGCAGTTTTCATGAATCTGATGAACCTGATTTTCTACGACTTTTTGGATAAGTTTGTCGTTATCTTTATTGACGACATTCTGATCTACTCGAAGTCGGAGGAAGAGCATGCCTCGCACTTAAGGACGGTGTTGGAGATCTTGAGGAAGCATCGTTTGTATGCTAAGTTTTCGAAGTGCGAGTTTTGGCTGGATAGAGTTGCTTTTCTCGGGCATGTGGTGACTGGAGATGGTATTTCAGTGGATCCCGAGAAGATTAGGGCCATCAGGGAGTGGCCTGTTCCGTCGTCTGCGTCTGAGATTCGGAGTTTCCTTGGACTTGCTGGTTATTATCGGCGATTCATTAAGGACTTTTCCCGTATTGCTGAGCCGATGACCAGGTTGACGCGGAAGGATGTTGCTTTTGTTTGGTCGGGTGATTGTGAAAGTGCTTTTGGTGTTTTGAAGGAGAGGTTGACGACTGCCCCTATTCTTGTTGTGCCTGATCACAGCGGTGGATTTGAGATCTTTTGCGATGCTTCTGGCAAGGGTCTCTGTTGTGTGTTGCATCAGCACGGGCATGTTGTGGCTTATGCGTCTCGTCAGCTTAAGGTTCATGAGAAGAATTACCCGACGCATGATTTGGAGTTGGCTGCCGTTGTGTTTGCTCTTAAGATTTGGAGGCACTTCTTGCTGAGTGAGAAAGTGAAGATTTTCACCGATCACAAAAGCTTGAAGTATATTTTCACTCAGAAGGAGCTCAACATGCGACAGCGTCGATGGTTGGAGCTTATGGCGGATTATGATATTGATTTGCAGTTTCACCATGGCAAGGTGAATGTGGTCCCTGATGCGCTGAGTAGGCTTCCAGCGGTGATGGTTTTGACCTCGCAGTGGAGATTGCAGCAGGATTTTTGCGAGTCTGGTGTGGAGATTGTTCTTCCTGGGGAGGCTTCGTCGTTGATGTACATGCAGGTACAGTCGACGATCGTGGATCGGATTAAGGCTGGCCAGGCTGAGGATCCGAAGCTGGTGAAGATTCGGGAGCAGGTGGAAGCCGGTCTGCGGACTGACTTTTTGATTCATGAGGATGGCTCGCTGAGGTTCGGAGCCAGGTTGTGTGTGCCAGCTGGGGATATCAGAGAGGAGCTGATGGTGGAGGCACACAGTTCGCCGTATTCTGTGCATCCTGGTGGCACCAAGATGTACCAGGATCTTCGTCTGAATTATTGGTGGCATGGCATGAAGAGGAGCGTGGCTCGGAGTGTAGCCAAGTGCTTGGTTTGCCAGCAAGTGAAGGCGGAGCATCAGCGTACGGCCGGGTTGCTACAACCGCTTCCGATTCCGAAGTGGAAGTGGCAACACATCACTATGGATTTCGTGACTGTACTACCTCGGAGTCCGAAGCAGAATGACGCGATTTGGGTGATCGTAAATCGATTGACCAAATCTGCGCACTTTATTCCGTTCCGAGTGGGACAGTCCACTGAGGCGCTAGCGAGGAGATATATGGAGGTAAAATTCTTTTACTCTCCATTTTATTTCCTTTTCCTAGTTCGGATAGTGATGTAACGTGAATCGTGCAGGAGGTCGTGCGACTTCACGGAGTCCCCGTGAGTATCGTGTCTGACAGAGCCACGAGGTTCACATCTCAGTTCTGGCAGAGTTTGCAGAAGAGCTTGGGTACGCGTCTGAGTTTCAGCACGGCGTACCACCCGCAGACGGATGGCCAGTCCGAGAGGACGATTCAGATTTTGGAAGACATGCTGAGGGCGTGCATGTTGGATTTCAAGGGTTCGTGGGAGGACCATCTACACTTGGTGGAGTTCTCTTACAACAACAGCTTCCAGGCGAGTATTGGCATGGCGCCTTTCGCCGCTCTTTATGGGAGGAAATGTCGATCGCCATTAAGTTGGGATGACGTTGGGGATCGGGAGTTGTTGGGACCTGAGATGATCGTGGAAGCCGTGGATATCGTCAGGAATATTCGGGAGAGGTTGAGGATTGCTCAGGACCGTTTTAAGCATTGGGCGGATGCTAAACGTCGTCCTTTGGAGTTTCAGCCGGGCGACCATGTGTTCTTGAAGATTTCCCCGAATCGTGGTGTGATTCGTTTTGGGAAGCGAGGGAAGTTGAGCCCGCGATACATTGGACCGTTTGACATTCTGGAGAAAGTTGGCGAGGTAGCTTATCGCTTGGCCTTGCCACCATCTTTGGAAGGAGTTCACAATGTTTTCCATGTGTCGCAGCTTCGTCGATACATTAGCGATCCGTCTCATGCGGTAGATTTTTCGGAGATTACCGTTCGCCCAGATTTGACGTATGACCAGCATCCAGTGCAGATTCTGGACAGGCGTCAGAAATCGCTTCGGAACAAGATTGTCAATCTTGTGAGGGTGATGTGGCGACACGGCTCACCTGGAGAGTCTACTTGGGAGAATGAAGATGAGATGCGCGAGCGTTTCCCACTTTTGTTTCCGGACTCGTGAGTATTCGGAAATTCCGAGGACGGAATTTTTCTTAAGTTGGGAAGGATGTAACGAATGCTTTTCATGTATCTGGAATTATTATAATATAATATATGTTTTGGTGGATTTTCTCCTCATGTGTGGTTTTCATCTCCGTAACTTTCATTTTCGATCGTTTCGTCGTATTTTCTTGTTTCTTCCATAGGATTGTTGATTTCGAAGTATGTCATTCGTGACGGACTTCATAACGGCCGTATCTTACTGTTAGATCAAGCCTAGGAGTCTTAGGAATCGATCCCGGGGCCCCGCGCTCCGTATCGGAACTTTTGGTGCTCATTAGCCGGTGTAAGAAGGGCCACCGACCGACTAGATGACGATCCAGTCGGTCGGAAATCCTTCTTGAACCGATTAGTTGGCTTTCTAAATTATTCTGGAGTTACTGTTTGTCGTTAGTCGGTCTAAGAACGTTGGTTGACCGACTAGGTTGCAAACTAGTCGGTCAGCAATGCTTCTTTAACCGACTAACTCTTTAAATCATTTTGACACTAGTTACTGTTCCTTCTTAGTCGGTCTAAGTTCATCTTTCGACCGACTAGTTATCAAACTAGTCGGTCAAGTTTTGTACTCAGACCGACTAACTCTTAGTTCAGGTTTTCGACTGGAGTTACTGTTTACACTTAGTCGGTCTACGTAGTTCAACCGACCGACTAGATCTCAAACTAGTCGGTCAGCAGTTGGTCTTTGACCGACTAAGCAGTGCAGGAAACCCTAGTTTTGCCCTAGCCGCCACCAAACTCTATAAATACCCCTCCAAACGTTTTCTTCTCCTCCCTCACGACCTAAAACCCTAATTTCTGCCCCCTTTGAGCCCCCATCTCCCTCAAACCCTATTTCCTTCATCCAAGCTCATCCTCCATCATCCAAACCCTTCATCCACTCATTCTACCCCTCATCTTCCCCAAATCTCCATCAAACCCCCAAAAATCCCCCAAAACCCTATTTCTCCAAACTTCTCCAATCATTTCCAGATCTGAACCCTAGGTTCCCCGGAGCGTTTCTTCCGTCGCCGTGGTTGCTCGGCGTTATTCTTCCGTTCCCTACGCGGTAATACTCGATTCCTTTAATTTTAGCATAACCCACATTGACATTGTGAAACCCTAATAAAATGGATTGATTAGATGATTAGGGTTCTAATAAGAAACTTATTTAGGATCATTGTGCTAATAATTGTTTTGCCATAACAGTGATCCATTCCGTAGTTAGCTTGTGTGACGATCTTCATTGCTCGTCAATCCCGGTATCAGGCAAGTGAAACTTGCACCTCTTGATTTAGGCCATGTTTTAGGCCATTTACCTTACTTTAGCGTAAAAGAGACTAGACGGTGAAAGGATAGCCGTTTAGACGCCATTGACCTAGCTTGACAACGAAGCTTGGTCCGTCACCTTCATCATGCTTGTATGTCACGTTTACTTTCCCTAAACGGTACGCGTAATAAATGTCCATGTCATCCATGCATCCTTAACTGCTATTGCATTTTAACTGTCATGTTTATTTTAAATAAACGGTACGCGAATATCTGTTCATGCCATTGCATTTTGCCTGTCACGTTTAAATACAATTAACGGTACGCGTATTAACTGCTCATGTCATTGCATGCTTGAATACTCATCGTGATTGCGTAGCTTTGCTACATACTTGTACTATTGTTCCGGCTAGGCACCCACCTTGCGTGGGCATAATCCTATGCCATCCTTGCCTAATACACTTTCTGGCTCGTGTTCCAGAAGACGAGCTCAACACAGCCTGCGGGCAAAGGGCACTCGTTGAGTGATCCCTTGTACTTGATAACTTGAACCCAGCCTGCGGGCAAAGGGCACTCGTTGAGTGATCCCTTGTACTTGCACTTGTTACTTGACACTACATGTCACAACAACCACTTGCCACTTGTACTCTCCTTTACTTTACTTGTTACCACCGTACTTTACTTGCGATGCACCATGTTTTAATTGCTAGGTTGCTAGTTTACCATTATTTCCGTTTCCTTGCACAAGTCTTTCGACTTGCTGACATGTGCCCCTTTTCTCTTTTGGGTGACACATGTTAGAGCCCGAGCCTGAGTTACTTGCTGAGGACGTGGTGTTCGCTGACGCTGAGTCAGGACCCGCGTTGATCGAGGACTACGTTGACACTGGGGATCAGTCTTAGTGTCGTCGCTTGGCTACTTTTGTTAGACTGCTTAGTAGTCGGTGCGTGGCACCTAGTTTGATACTCTGTTATGTTTGTGTTGTTTCGTTGGCCTTGTTCTGGGCCTTAGACTCTTTTCTGTTAGCCTGGTGGCTTTTCTGTGATGTTGAATATTTTGTGGACAAACTTTGGGATTGGTATTTTATATCCGTCTCATTATTATTATTATTATTGGTGTTCCTTTTGCGATTACAGGGACCTGCTTATACTAAATTGACGCTTATCGGGTTTGACGCTTATCGGGTTTGGGGCTTCGCAGCTCCACTCTCGTGCGGACCTTCTCACGTCTCGCCTCCATTTTAGGGAAGCGGGGCGTGACAGACTCCAACGCTATTTGACCATCGATTCGATTGTTACAAATTCAACAGTTTTAGAACTATATAACTTTCTATAACGAACCGATCGATTGCCAAATCCCCATAGGGTTCATCCATACTTGAGGTTTTGATGTGTCAAAATGTGTACTACAACCCAAAACAAAAAACGGTGGAAGTGACGTCTTTGAGGGCAGTTTGGAAATTTCCTCTACTAGCTGCAACTCACCAACATAAAACCTATACATACATAATTACACACACACACATTTATATCGACTAAGCAACCAAAAAAGGTTTTGACTAATTTGGATAGGATTTGGAGATGTTATAGATAACTTGCCCATTATTAATATCAATCATGATCCTAAGTTAGTGTATGACAGAGATGGTACCCAACATTTAAGGTAAATAATAATAAAATATTATAGAAAACAACAAATATTTAAAAGAATTAACTTATTCTTGAAAAAATGGAAAATAAGGAACATGAACATGCATCGCATGTGCCCAAAACCTAGAAGAGAGGAAGGTCATTAAGTTCAAAATACTAATCTATGACATGAGACTAAATGAATTAATCTCTGCAAGCAATTTCCTTGTATGTCACAGCTTTTCTTGTCGATTTCTATCATTGTACGGTAATATTGCACAATGTGTACAAGATTCAGGGAACCAGACATGAAGTAGTGTATCTTATACTACAGACGGGGAAAAGATGCAAATCACTTCTTATGACATTAACAATTAGACGAAGTGATTGTATGCTGTATCAAACTAATTCTTTTCATGAAAATTAGTATCAAGAACGGAAAGCTTATCAGAAAATATAAGTGACTTCCTCCCAGGGATCATTGGCATTATATGAAGAACATTTTGCATTAATAATGGATAAACTTGACGTGCTCAGTACTAGCAGTCATTAAATCATCAAGTTTATCACAGACCTTAAGACGCTGCCAATATGTTATTTCAGACTTCCCCACAAGTCGATCCTCCATCAGCTCCACGCAACGATCAACGTCAATAAAGCTGTGTCTACTCCCACAATCAACATCAATAAAGCTTTGGCTACTCACACCACTTAAGAAAATATTATACAAGGGAAGCACCGCACGGGCAAAGTCATTTTCACCAACAAAAGCAAGCCAATTAAATGCCTGAGAAGAAAAGCAAAGATACTAATAAATATATTGCGAGGAAGTGACTATGTAGAAGATAATGCAGTATATAAATCTGAACAAGGACATATATTTTATTACAGAATTTACAAATAACCCATAACATGCATAGAAGTGAGATGACTTTCATAAATCATAATGTTGGTTGGAAAGTTCAGCAAACAATGAGGACTAAGAATCAAGGAGAAATCTAGATGTTTTCATATATGAAAAAGTAGGTCTGAAATGCATATAAGTAGAGATAACATTGTATATGATTTTGGTTGGTGAGATAGAACAACAAGATGACGTCTCAGATGATAAAAAGAAACACATATAGGACTATGAGAAGGACAGTCATAACTCTTGCAGTTTCTCCAACAACACAGAGCGCATCAGGAAATTCATGTGTGTAAACATGAGACATAAATCTCAGGAATTTTTTGCTTAAAAATAAAAGAATAGCATCTGGAAAAACATGTCGGCATACCTCCTCAAGATACCCGCCTTTACTGAAGGCTTGAACGATGGATCTGCAACATCTTGCATCGATAGCAACTGCTTTATCCACCATGATTCTCCAAGTTTCCATGACAAACTAGTTAAGCCAGAAGTTACAAATAATTACTCAAAGTTCATGTTTTTATCCAAAGAACTAATCAAAGTTGCAGAGTACATCGATAGACTTTAAAACATGAGGACATATGCATGATAAAGGATGTAAAAGCAAACTGCAAGCAGACAGGCACACAACCACATGGATGAAGTTGGCAAGGAAAGAAATTATGTCAATCCTTGCCTCCACGTATATAAAAACCTAGTTGGTAAAGAAAAGCTTCTACATGCGTCCTATCTAATGCTCCCTATCTGTGTAGAGTCAAGTACCATAAAACATGCTTCGTAATGAGCACTAGCTAGCCCAAATACAACCAATATCAAGAGATTGGTCAGCTGCAAAATTAAACGTGCACAACCTAGTTAATTATTCAAGTTGTCTTATGAAGACATCGCCTAATTCTAGTTATATTCCTTCTTCAAATCAAGAAGACAATATCTAATGCTATGACCACCCCCTACAGCTCAAGTTTCTCCATTTCTTCCATACCCACTTAAAGATGTAGGATGTTTCTCCCAGAAACCATATTACATGTATGAGCATTTTTTTTAGTTCTTAATCTACATTGCAACATGTCAAATGGAGGTATTTTTTACGTTGATATTGGAGAAACCCCTCCTGGCAAAAAAAAGAAAGAGAAAAAAGATGCAGCCATGAATTAACCTACAAGATAGCATCTGTCATATTTGGATGTTACTCCAAATGGAAAAACATACATGGTAGCATCTGTCAAATTTGGATGTTACTCCAAATGGAAAAACATTAACTTTAATCAAGGACACCCTGCCTCAGACTGATAGCAAGTAAATCTTTCTACAACACAAAAGCCTCCATTCGAAGCTTTTGGTGTTGGCGACATGAAGCTGGTGCTTCCATTTGCCTTTGTTAATTGTCATCTTTCGGTCAAGTTGTCAGGTAGCCCATCCTTTCTGTTGCCCCCACATACTGTTTTTTTTTGCCGCGGGGGGGGGGGGGGGGGGGGGGGGGGGGGGGGGGGGGGGTTGGTGGTGGAGCGTAACAGCCAACAGCCAAGTTAGCTACCCACTTCAGTGGCCAGGCCTGGAGCCTAATCAGGCTTCCTGTCAGTCATAGCATATAATGGTTTTAGCTACTGTTGGTTACTAAGTAAACATCTGGTATTATTTACTGCCGAATTTCATGCTGCAGCCACAGTTTACTTTTCTTGGGTTAAGTTTTTATTATTTTTTTTTCCAGTTTATGTCATTAGAATGTAGCATGCTATTTTTGATGGTTTAAATTAGAACTGGTTTGATTCTGAAATGGCTTAGATTCAGATTTATCCGATTTAAAATAAGTTTAGATCCACATATGCCAGATCCAAACCTGAAAACAGGTCAAACTAAACCATTTTCATATCTAAACTAATGACAATCGTCTATCTCCTAAACCTACTTAATCCCAATTCATTCAAAGAAAGAGACGGCTTTTAGATCTGAAAAAAGGACTCGTGTGGTCTTGGACCTTGTCTATCCTTGTGTTCTTCTAAAAATTCATCTTTTCTTAACCTTTTATAAAAATCATTCCCTACATCCACTTCGTCTAAAATTCAACCTTGCTTCAATTTTATCTTCAACTGTTGTCGAACTATTTTGAGGGATTATCATCCGGTTAATTTCACCAATCATCAAAACTCTCTAAGTCTGCCTTAGCATGGTGAGATCCAGCCTACCTTTCTACAATCTTTAATCTTTCTAATGCTTTCTTTCTTCATTTCCTAATTCTTTTATCTAAAGAAACCTTTAAGGAACTTGTATTGGTTAAAGTTTGTATAGTTTCTTGTTGACTTTTTCCCTAAAGAACTAATTTTTAAGTAGTTGGTTGTATCTTTTTGAATGAGATTAGTCTTTTAGCTAATTGGCTATTTGCCTATTTTGAGCAAAATTCTAGACTTCAATTGATCGAGGTTTCATTATTGTTTGAATTTTGATTATTGAGCTAATATTTAGTTATCCAATAAAGATTTTTGTTTGAAAAATATTTATCACCTTTTATGAAACTTAGATCAGTCAAAGTCTAGAATTTGGCACAAATCAGCAAATAATCAATTTAAAAAAACCTATTCTCATTCAAAAAGAGCTACAATAATAATTATATAAATAGAACCAACAAATGAAGAATGGGTTCTTTAGGCAGGAAAGTCAACAATATTCAACGTTTAACCAATAAAAGCAGCCAACTAGTTTCTTAGGATTAAAAATTAGAAAAATGAAGAAAATTTCAGGAAGATAAAATATCGTATGAAGATATGATAGATCTCATTGTGTTAAAGTAAGCTTAGAGATTTCTAAAGATTAATGATACCCTCATTTTTCACGAAGATAGTTCACTAATAGTTGAAGGCGACTTTTGAGCAAGGTTGAATTGCAGAGGAATGGAAACAGTGGATGGCTTTTGAAGCAGATTGAGAGAAGGATGAATTAGTAGAAGAGGTACGAGGATAAACAAGCTCCAAGAGCAAAAAGATTCCTTTCCTCACATCTAAATATAGTCTTTCTTATTGAATGAGCTTGGATTAAATTTGTTAAAGAGATAAAAGATTGCTAATAGTGTTAAGATGTAATAAGTGTCAATGGTTGTGAGAGTGACATTAGTGTGAGTGGTTGGGAACTGATCATGTATCTATAAATAAACTAAGGTCAAGAGAATAAGAACTATCACATTCTCCGTAACCTTTGCCATATTCGGCTTTTGATTTTCAGATAGTATCAGAGCTTATATCCTAAATTAGCCCTAATCCTAATATTAAAGTTTTCCAAACAAAACTAATCCAACCCCGCTACCGCCGCTGTCTTGAGCTTTGATCGGCAAAGACAGGG
>JAULAV010008087.1:0-12003 GCA_030789695.1 Scilla litardierei | reverse complement strand
AAGTGGACAATATCGAAATATCGTACTAATGTGGAGATACATGAGTTGAGCCAATGTTTAAACCTGCTATATACAGTAGAAAGTCATGGAGACAAGCGCTTGATATCAATAGAATCATATATATATATACTGCATCATATGGAAATCAATGTAAGCAATGAGATACCACATGAACACAAAAATGATCAAGAGATCCTCAAACTTTTAGTATCTTTTAGTATGAAATATCATTTTATTGACATAAGTTAACGGTAAAAGAGAGAGAGATATGTATGTATGGGGTTACAACTTACTAGCATATGCTCCATCATTGCTTGGTCCTCAGTCATTTCACGCCTATTTGAATGATTCAGATCATGGATGGCCCCCCAAATCTGCAGCAGCAACACGACCATCCTCTCTCTCCATCTCTCTACACTTCAATGACAGTAGTGACTGAACCAGCAACTCCCTTCTACCTCTCCCCTGCTATGAATCCACCACAGCAGATTTGAAAGAGAGTTCCCATCGTCGAACCCCTTCAGTCCCCTCGTCTTCTCCAAAGCGCCCTCCTTGTCATACACCGCCTCCATTGCATACACAAACCCCTTCCACCCTTCGCCGACCCCTTCCCTCAACAACGCCGGCATCGCCCAGTTCACCATATCCTTCACGAACCCAACGTCCCGGAACATAACCTCCGTTATCGGAGCCAGCGGCAGGACCTGAATCCCCAGCCTGCACTCCTTCCACTCCGGCGGCGCAAACCAAAGCCCACTGTCCCTCTTGTTGTTCCAAAGAACCCCAACCAGCCTGTTCTCCCTACTGAAATCTTCTTCATACATCCCCTCCCCCTCTCTCACATGCCACCAGGTCTGTGCCCCCCGGATCTCGAACGCAGCCAGCGTCGATCCAATGGCCACGAGATGAGTGTCGCCGTAGCTCAACCCCATCAAAGCGGCAGAGTAGTAACCGTTAACCGCCTCGCTCGTGCTCTCCTGGTTCCGGCCATCGCCGAACTCGGTCAATCCGCCAGCCCACGAGTGCAGCTTCCACAAATCGAAGCACCTCAAACGGGTGTAACTGGATTCTTTCCTTCTCGACAAGGTCATGAAGTCCGCCATCAGTGAATATGCCTGAGGCCTATACTTCCTCCCCCACGCCGGGTCGAACTTGGACAGAACCGCGATCGCGTACAGGAAATAGCCCAAATGGTAGTGGTGATCGTTATAGATCCCGAACCCGAAATCAGCACCAGAGTCCACAGACCCTTGCCTTGTCACGACGCCACCCCACTTGGTGTCGTGAAGGAACCCATTCCCATTGAAGCTTCCATCCAACCACGGAGTAATGGAACCCCTCAGAAACTGCAGAACCGCCGGAATCGCGTCACCGTAACCCACCTCCTCCGCAATTAGAGCAAACCTCGCGGCCCTTGCGACCGCCTTGCCGTAAAAGTACGAAGAGGCGGTCGTAACCGGCGAAGACGTCAAGCTCTCAACATCCTTGGCCAGGGCCGAGGCGATCTCGGAATAAGCCTCTTCCCTCACTCCCTTGATCGAATGCCAAGTGAGCGGAATCGGCTCCGTCTTCAGCATCCAAGAATCGCCAACAACGCCAACAAGATCTCCATCGATACTCTTATACTTAAAATCCTCCAACACATTCACGCCATTATCATCATCATCACTCAGAAGCTGAACATGCAGCGGATGCGCGAGCATCAGCAGATCTCCCCGCCCTTCCTTCTCCCACTTGTACTCCAAGCAGAACGGCCGGGAAAAGGACGCATTGCCGGAGACAGGGTAGCAGGAGCTGAACCGATCGAGGACCGACTCGTAGCTCGAATCGGGGAGGTAAGCAATCCTAACAACCCCGGAGAACTCGCCGTCGGAAACCAAGAGGCTGTTGCCCGACTGCGACAGGCGGAGCGGGGAGGAGGAGTAGATCGCGTAGCTCTGGCCATTGTTGAGGGAGACGGTGTGCTTGGTGAAGGACGGGTTGGGATTCAGCGTCAAGAAAGCGTGGACGGACGAGATGACGAGGGGAACGGGGGAGGACAGGGTGGTGAAGGTCAGGAAAGGGCTGCCGCGGACGAGGAAGAAGCGGAGAGATGGCGGGAGGTCGAGGGTGAGGCCGAGATCGTGGAAGGACGAGACGAGATGCGAGGCGGCGGGTGACGCGTTTTGAGCGGAGACGGTGAGATCTGGGACGAAAGTCTGGTAGATGAATCGTGGGGTGGAGAAGCGAGATGGGTAGGAGAGGGAGAGGGAGCCGGCGGCGGACTTGACGAGATAGGGGTGGATGTATTCGGGCTGGTCGCCCTTCTTCAAGACGAAATTTTGGAAGAAGGAGTTGGTGGGGAGAGAGGAGGTGAGGAGGTGAGGGGAGAAGAACGGCGACGGGTCGGGGATCACCGAGGACTGGGCCGATGGGAAGATGAAGGGGCGATGATGGTGGCCATGGTGATGATCCGATGAAGACGGCATTTTGACAGGAGGAAATCGAGGAGATGGTTGTTGGCCTTGATCCTGATCTTGGATTTGAATTTGATGTTGCTGATCCGGTGGCTTCCTTCTCTTCTTCTTGCTGTCCAGTGCTTGGGTTATTATAGTGGTGGTGATGTTGGAGAGTCTCCTCTTCAATTTCGTGAGCATTGTTTCAATTTTGACTCGGCAAGGGGGCAGGGCCGTTGGGGATGAGCTGGCAACGCGTGGCTGCATTCAGTGGATCAAGAGATATTCTGATTTGTTTTTTTAATTATCATGATTAGTTTTCACGTACACATACGAAGGATTAATTAGTTTTGAGTTTTGTATGATGCAAGGAAGTTGTGGGAAAGGAGATGGGCACTGGCTGTAGGATTGAAGAAGAAGCAATGTGTGTGTGAAAGTGTTGTGAGTGGGGGTGATTTTAAGGTTGCCGTAAAACTAAGGGAGCTATATAGCCATCAGAGGTGAGAATGTGTGCAAAGGTGAACAAAAGAGCACAGCACAAGAAAAGAAGGCTTAGTTTGCAAGGGAAAGACATGGAGAAGACTTGCCTTGCCTTGTACTGTCTCCCTATTTTGAGAATAATGTGTAGTATATGTCTTTTTCGGATGAAAAGTGAACTTCAAAAATAAATGTTGAATAATTAGCAGGATGAATTTGGAAGTGCAAGATGAGCTGATTACGTATTGAATCAGAGGTGAGATTTGCCTTGGTTTGAATCGGCTAAATTAAGGGTGTCATGTTTAATTTGTATTGCTTGATCATTTTATATTAAATCCTAAATCCTAATCTCCCAAGGCATTTCATGGGGAGTGGTAACCTTGATGACGTTTTTTCTTATTTATTTTAGCAAGAGCTGTTGAACAACTATTGCTTTTGACATCAGAGGTGGCTGGGGACGACGGCAATGCAATTTACCCAAAGTATAGGTATGCGAATTTGGATGAAAATTCAAAAGAAAAAAGCATATGGTTTGGCACTATTTTCTCAAAAATATAATGAGAATAATGGTATCAACCTCATATATGCCTCCAAAATTCCATCCTCCGCTATTTTTCTAAAGAAGATCAAAATCGTTCATTTTGGTCTACATATTCGTAAAACCCAAAACAACGAATACCAAGTGAACCCAAGGGGTTTTGTCCATTTATCCGACCGTCGCAAATTTAACAGCTTTGTATGAACAGAACTTTTGCAACGGGTGGATGAACAGACCCTTTGAGTTCACCCGATAGTATTATCATTTTAGTTTTTCAAAAGTAAAATACCAGTAAAAACCTAATGCGATGTGTGTAGGAGAACACGTAACTCCAATGCACCAGCTCTGAAGATTCAAAATAACGGGTGACGATTAAGGATCCAACAGCTCTCCAGACTCAACACAAATCCATCCAACATTCTAGCCACAACACTACTGGGATGACAATTCTACCCGAGGGTACGGATACCCGCAGAAACCCGTCCACCCGTAGACTTTTATACCCATGGGTACGAATATGGGTACTGTTGAGCCATGGACCAGCATACGAGGTAGCTCGGTCGAATGATGACTAAGGCCCACCAAAGAGACCCATTGCCGACTCAGTCAAAGCCCGGGTGGCCAGTCGACCGTTGGGTCCGCTTCACACGAACGTGAGATTAAAGGCATGTTCAGAAATCTTGGGGACGTGGGTAACGTTTACTCCCATTCATGGCAGAAGATCATGGCCCCATTATGGATGGCCGTTATCTCTCCAACGTCTCTAAAGAGACCCCGAACCTCTATAAATAGGGAAATGTGTACCATCCTGAAGGTACGAGATCAAATACATAGTACTTTGTCTTCTCACTATTGCCACTCTTACATTCGAGCTTGCATCGTTAGTTTAGAGACGAGCCTCCGTGTGTCGATCTCAGCTACACCAAGCTCACTCTCTTCCTTAAGTTCCCTACTAACTTAAGCATCAGCGGAGATTTGGGTTGGAACCTAGATCTGACCCCCCTAACGACTCCATGTGGTGCAGATCGACGATCACTATCCAACATCGAAGGCTGACGCTTGGCCCTTTAACCTCGAACGATCAATGCAACGGTCGCTCGTGGGTCAATCGAATGTCGTATCACCCCTAACAACCATCATCCGACCCTGGTTCTTCTAACCAATGGTCCCATTCCAGAAGCTGACAAGGCTCCAGCTCAGCGCTTCGAGTCTCCGTTTGCTTGACAACTGTTTTGGTCAATTTTGGCCTTAACAGTTTGGTACCGTCTATGGGAAACGTTAACCAGCTTGACATCCTAAAGCAATCCAAAAGCTATGACAGCTGGACCCAGTTACGCTGGACCGGTCGAAGGTGATGGAAATTGAATTCCACCCCAAGTGATTTTGATGATGAACACACCAAATGAAAGCTTAAGTATACTAACTACACTACACTTAAGATGTGCAGAATATGCCAAGCTTTACTCATACTCAAAGGAGCACAAATCTACGCTCAAAAGACAAGGACAAACGTGGCTAAGTCATATGATGAAGTTCAAGCCCAAACAGTACAAGAAGCTCAAGAGAAGCCCACTTTCACTTCATCAAATTGATCAAGCTTCCGAAGACATGTCCTAAGTCTTTAGTGAGTGTGTCGTGTCTTTTAGGGTATTTGTTAAAGCCATATCATATAGACAAAACACACGCACACAAACAATTTGAAAATGTTTTTAAAAATCTTTTTTTTAAAAATGTCTTCAAAATATTTTAGAGAGCTTTCTCTAGTCATCCTATAACTTCCGTAGTGAAACTCCACACACACTGGAGTTAACTACCCGTCTGACTAGAAGTGTTGCAGGAAAAACTCCTCTTGGAGTTGACTACCAACAGTAGGGAGTCGACTCCCAGACAGAGATCAAGAATTCCTGAAACTCTCTGGGAGTCGACTACCTACTTGAGGGAGTCGACTACCAGCTGTAAAAATTCTGACGTTTTTGAATTTGAATTTTGAAATTCGTTGAGCAATTTACTCCGTGATTTTTGGGACAAAAGTCAAAGAAAATTTGAATTTCAAATCCCAGAATTTTCCCTATAAATAAGAGCTAATTTCATTTGAGAAAGACAACAACAATTATTGAAAATCAAATATCTTGTGCAAACGCTCTTCGATTCAAAGCTCTCATTCTTTCTAGCCAATTTGATTTTATTTGTGATCTTGCAATATTTTATTATCAACTTCTTTTAAGATCATATTCTTGTTTTTATTTGGCTAAAACGTTTTTCAAAATCCTTATTACTATTCTCTTTATTTTATTTAAAGGATTCTTTGAAAAAGCTATAGATCTAGATCACAAAGAATTTATCTTGTATCTTTGTGTGATCTAGACTTTTATTCTATCAAGCCACTGCACAAATTTGTCTATCTTTGATGTGCTATAGAATCGGGTGTAAAAACCAATCTCCATCAATTTATTGTGGTGTATTGGATAAAATTTCATTGTGTTGGTTGTTGGAACACTAGACAAGTCTAGGTGTTGCCAGTCGGAAATCCTGGTTGAGACTTGGTCGTTGGAAATCCTAACGAGTGAAGTTAGGTAATTGTATTTGCCAAGGTAGATAGTGGAAAATCTCGTACCGGATTGGTCGGAGACTGGACGTACCCGGGTTGCGGGGAACCAGGATAAAATCGCTTGTCTCTGCGTTTGTTTTTTTGTGATTGTTTATATTTCTTGTACAAGCATTTTTCATTTGCTAATCTTATAACTTTGTAATTCCTTGTTTATTTATTATTGCAAAGATTGTTTATTTAATTCCGCTGTGAAAAGATCTCTCTGTAAAAGATTTATATCTGATTGTAATCTTTTCTCTATCATATTTGTAAGAGTACTTTGTTGATTAAGAACCAAGCGTAGATCACTCTACTTGGCTTCTTAGGCAACATTAGAAGGATTTTATTTGTGCTAATCTTAACAATCGAAAAAGTATATTATTTGCACAACACTATTCAACCCCCCCTTCTAGTGTTGTTTGCCATCCACAGGATCTAACACTTGGTATCAGAGCGAGGCTACAAAGGTGATGGCGTCAACATCCTTTCACTCTGAAGGACTGAATACCATGCGACCACCACTGTTCAATGGAACCAACTACGCTAGCTGGAAGATCCGAATGAAGACTCAACTAGAGTCATTAGACATTGAAGCTTGGACCATTACTAAAGTCCCGTACATCGCACCTACCGACGTTGAGTTTGGAAAATGGTCTGTCGACGACAAGAAAAGAGCTAATCTCAATGCAAAAGCAATGAATGCACTATTTTACGCCGTTACAGGAAATGAGTTCAATCGAGTCTCCCAATGTGAGACAGCACACCAAATATGGCATACTCTTCAGGTAAGTCATGAAGGAACCGAAAAGGTAAAAGAATCCCGCATAAATGTTTTACATTCTAAATTCGAATCCTTTAAAATGGAAGAAGGAGAGAGTATCACCGATGTGAATACTCGTTTTACTAATATTACAAATGAGCTCGCAGGATTAGGAAAGAAACTTTCCGAATATGAGCAGGTAATGAAGATACTAAGATCCCTCCGGCCCGAATGGAAGGGAAAGACAACCGCCATCCGAGAAGCTCATAATGTGAAAGACCTCACCATTGAAGAACTAATGGGAAATCTCATGGCATATGAGATTGAGCTTGAAGAAGACAAGAAGATCGAAGAAAAACCAAAGAAGAAGAATCTCGCGTTCAAAGCCCAAGAGGAAGATTCCGATTACATGGACAAAGAAGATCATATCGCGTTCATCTCAAAGAACTTTAAAGAGTTCATCACAAGTAAGTATGGAAAACGATCTTTTAGACCCACTAACGGTATTATTTGTTTTGGTTGCAACAAACCAGGGCATGTCAAGAGAGACTGTCCATTGGAGAGAAACAATCGTGATTCCAGAGATCGTGGGAAGAACAAAGACAATAATGAAAAGCGAAACAACGGAAGAAACAAATTCCGACGACCAAAGAAGGAAGCTTACGCAGCATTCGATCAGAGCGATGATTCCTCATCCGATGAATCCTCAGAGGAAGATAGTGATGAAAGAAGAGAAACAGCACACATGTGCTTCATGGCATCCACATCCTCCAAGGTAAGCACGCATCATGATTCATCTAGCGACAATGATTCGTCATCAAGTGATGATGAAGACATGGATTATAGGGGAGCATATAAGGAGCTATGCAAAATGCATGAAAAGCTCATAAAAGAACATAGAAGAACACTTAGAAATATTAAAAAGGATACTAAAGAAAAAGAAGAAATCATTAAAGAAAATAGTCTTCTTAAAGAAAAGAATGATCTTTTGCAAAAAAATATTTCTTTAGTAAATGAAAAGGTTGAGAATCTGAATAATCTTCTTGTATCTGTCAAAAACAAATACGAAGCTACGATGAAAATTATTGAGAATTTCAACAAAGGAAAAGGGAAGCTAGATAGTCTAATAAATAATCAAAAAGCCTCATCTAGCAAAACCGGACTCGGTTATGATTCACGTCATACCAAGAAACGGGTCAAGCATACTAGGATGCATCATTCTAACAATAATGTTTTGAGCATCTGGATACCAAAGAAACTATCTGATCAACGAAGGAAAAGGTACGCTGTTGACTTTGTTCAGCAAGTTCATTTAAACAAAAATTACAAATATATTGTTCATGAGGGAACTAAACCATACTGGGTTTGGCTTCCTAAAGACTAACCTCTCGGACTCAAAAAAAAGAGTACCATAAATGTTCTATTTTTTTCAGGTACTCCAAAGAAATGAAAGGAAGAAAACAAGGTCAAACGCCTTGTAAAAGAATCAACATCAACAATTTTCTTGCGCAACTCAATTTTATATATATATATATATATGATTAAAATTGATTGAATAAATATTTTTTATCTTACTTTGATCTTATGTATTTGTGGTATACTCCTAAAAACATTTTGTGTTCAGAAATCGCACTCGACCTGGATCAAAAATCTCCTCGGGATGAGAAAACGACTCAACCCAGTAGGGAGTCGACTACCTCCATGAGGGAGTCGACTACCAGAGTATATGCGAAAATCTGGGTTCATTTTTGACTATCTCCTAATGGGTTCTATTGAGTAATTGGGTTCATATCCTCAAGGTAACTTATACCCAATAAACTAAAACTTCATCCTAACCCTTCATCTCTTGATCCTAAGGCCCTCATTCCTCTCCATCTTTCATCCAAAGATTAAAACCCCCAAGAGAAAACCCTAGGTAGCCGACTACCCCATTTGTTCCCCCTCTCTTGAGAACTCTCTTGGTGCTTGGTTCATTTGAAGCTCCTTCAAACTTCATCTCTTCCAAACTTCACCCAAGGTAAAATTTTTTTACTCCATGCTCTTTATTTCATCACTTCTTTTTTCTTGCCTATCTAGCATTGTAAAAATACTGTTTTTACTCTTTCTAGATGCATATTAAAGAAATTTTCACCAAGAAGAGAAAAACATCCTCTGAAATTGATTCTGAAAAAGAAACCATTCTACCCTATCTCTTCAGAACCACTACTTATAAACAATTCGTTAAGGTCACTAAGAAACCCATCTTGCATGAACATTTTGTTAAGCTTAATGATGTTATAAATTATGGCATTGATAGCTTGCTTGATTTCCAGAACTTGGCCAACCTATTCTCATCTGAAAATACTTATCTTTGCTACCCTAGGCTTGTGCACTTGTTCTATGCCAACATGGACTACGATCTTGCTAAAAGCCGTTTCATAACCAAAGTCCTTGACACCAAGCTTGCCATTACTGTCAAATCTCTAGGAGAAGCCCTAGGAATCCCATATTCCGGCATGCTTCTTGATAAAATTGAAATGACTGAAGGAAATATTTTAGAGAGAATGTATTTGCCAGGACGACATTTTCAGACTAAACTGCCATGTAGTGATCTTCGCTATCCAGCAAGAATTTTGGCAAATATATTATCCTATAATATCACTCAAAAATCTGGAAGTCATTCGATCTTATCAGAAAAACAAGCCGAATGCATCTATGCTATACTAGGTAACATTCGCATCAATTGGGCCAAAGCTATCATGGATTCTATACTTGCTTCAGCTTCTTCAAATAAACCCTCTTCCACTTTAGCTCATGGGCACTATCTCACTATATTGTTTATTAGCTATAATGTGCCTTTGGATCATGAAACCTCTATTCTAGAACCGGCTCGAGTTTTTGATGTTCATGCACTTGGGAGAATGAATCTTCACCATGACCTTGATGAGAACATCCCTGAAGAAAAACTTGCAACTGAAGGAGGATCCTCATCCTCTAGGAAAGGTAAGAAAATTGTGGTTTCAGATTCTGAAGAAAAAGAAGAAAGAGAAGAAGAAAAAGGAAGCGAAGAAGAAGAAGAAGAAGAAGCACCGGCATATATTCTTGAACTTCAAGAAATGCTTCTAAAGAAAATTGGAAAATTGAAGATCTCACAAGAGAAAGGATTTGAATTTCTCAATCAAAAGGTGGACGACCTCAAGGAGATCGTCGTGAAAAGCAACAAGATGACTGAGGAAACGCTTGTTATGATCCTTGAAGAGATCAAGGAACTGAAGAAGAACAGCGGTCATCCTTAGCTTCATGAACTTAGCTTCATAAACAATGGTTCTCTTTCATAAACAATGATTCTCAAAAAAAAAACTATGTCCTTAAGACTTATGGCTTGTAATAACGTTTATGAACTTATCTACTATGCAATACTTAGTTGTTCCTATGAACTAACATCTCTTTTGCAAGCATATGAAATTGAATTTCTCTCCTAGTTATTTTATGAAAAAAAAAATTATTTTTTTGTTTTGTTGATGACAAGGGGGAGAAAAATATATGAAATGCAAAAATGAAATTATATGAATTGTATTGCTAACAGCTTCGATGCAGGGAGAGAACCGCATCAAAGCAGGGGGAGTAAGTACACTTTCATGAATCTCATTTTTTTTATCTTACTTCATTTTTCATTTGGGTGTCATCATCAAAAAGGGGGAGAGTGATGGAAATTGAATTCCACCCCAAGTGATTTTGATGATGAACACACCAAATGAAAGCTTAAGTATACTAACTACACTACACTTAAGATGTGCAGAATATGCCAAGCTTTACTCATACTCAAAGGAGCACAAATCTACGCTCAAAAGACAAGGACAAACGTGGCTAAGTCATATGATGAAGTTCAAGCCCAAACAGTACAAGAAGCTCAAGAGAAGCCCACTTTCACTTCATCAAATTGATCAAGCTTCCGAAGACATGTCCTAAGTCTTTAGTGAGTGTGTCGTGTCTTTTAGGGTATTTGTTAAAGCCATATCATATAGACAAAACACACGCACACAAACAATTTGAAAATGTTTTTAAAAATCTTTTTTTTAAAAATGTCTTCAAAATATTTTAGAGAGCTTTCTCTAGTCATCCTATAACTTCCGTAGTGAAACTCCACACACACTGGAGTTAACTACCCGTCTGACTAGAAGTGTTGCAGGAAAAACTCCTCTGGTAGTCGACTACCAACAGTAGGGAGTCGATTACCAGACAGAGATCAAGAATTCCTGAAACTCTCTGGGAGTCGACTACCTACTTGAGGGAGTCGACTACCAGCTGTAAAAATTCTGACGTTTTTGAATTTGAATTTTGAAATTCGTTGAGCAATTTACTCCGTGATTTTTGGGACAAAAGTCAAAGAAAATTTGAATTTCAAATCCCAGAATTTTCCCTATAAATAGAGCTAATTTCATTTGAGAAAGACACCAACAATTATTGAAAATCAAATCTCTTGTGCAAACGCTCTTCGATTCAAAGCTCTCATTCTTTCTAGCCAATTTGATTTTATTTGTGATCTTGCAATATTTTATTATCAACTTCTTTAAAGATCATATTCTTGTTTTTATTTGGCTAAAACGTTTTTCAAAATACTTATTACTATTCTCTTTATTTTATTTAAAGTATTCTTTGAAAAAGCTATAGATCTAGATCACAAAGAATTTATCTTGTATCTTTGTGTGATCTAGACTTTTATTCTATCAAGCCACTGCACAAATTTGTCTATCTTTGATTGGCTATAGAATCGGGTGTAAAAACCAATCTCCATCAATTTATTGTGGTGTATTGGATAAAATTTCATTGTGTTGGTTGTTGGAACACTAGACAAGTCTAGGTGTTGCCAGTCGGAAATCCTGGTTGAGACTAGGTCGTTGGAAATCCTAACGAGTGAAGTTAGGTAATTGTATTTGCCAAGGCAGATAGTGGAAAATCTCGTACCGGATTGGTCGGGGACTGGACGTACCTGGGTTGCGGTGAACCAGGATAAAATCGCTTGTCTCTGCCTTTTTTTGTGATTGTTTATATTTCTTGTACAAGCATTTTTCATTTGCTAATCTTATATCTTTGTAATTCCTTGTTTATTTATTATTGCAAAGATTGTTTATTTAATTCCGCTGTGAAAAGATCTCTCTGTAAAAGATTTATATCTGATTGTAATCTTTTCTCTATCATATTTGTAAGAGTACTTTGTTGATTAAGA
>JAULAV010008086.1:0-47265 GCA_030789695.1 Scilla litardierei | reverse complement strand
TAGATGGTGATTGGAATCAAAGAGACCTTTTCGATTCTAGAACAACATCTTCAATATTTTTCGAAAATAACTTATCAAATATAATATAATTTCAAGTGGGAGTTATATTTTAAGAATTTTATGCAATGTGTTTTTGATCGAACCTTCGGTTTTTTATGTCTTTTGAAGCATTTTAAAAGTAAAATGTCTTCCGCTTCAAAGAATATCGTCGCTGAGTTAAACAAAGGTGAAAAACTCAACGGCGATAATTACAAACTTTGGTCTATTAAGATACAATACGTTCTAGAGGAGCAAGAAGTGCTCGAAACTCTAAAGAACGTTATGATTGAACCGGAGTTGGGCACTACGGCCCAACACCGAAGAGACAAGGAAGCTTTTGATGCTTGGTCTCGGAAGAATAAGATAGCGCGCATTACATTATTAAGCAGTATGGCTGATGACATAATGCGCATCTTCCGAGAACATGACCTAGCCATGGACATATGGTCCAGGCTAGAGGAGAATTTCGGTGGCACATCGGTGTCCAAACTTCGCGCCTTAACTATAAAGTTCGATACATATAAGAAACGTCCAGATCATTCCATGGGGAAACATCTGCGACATATGGTGAACCTTATATCAGAGTTAAAGGACGCAGGTCATGTGCTCACGGATGAGCAACAAATCCAAGCAGTCATACATTCCCTACCAAATGGGTGGGACCAAATGAAGATGCATCTCACTCACAATGAGAGCATCAAGACCTTCAGCGATGTTTCCAAGCACCTCGAATTAGAGGAAGAGCGGCTTGCGGCTGCCAAGCCAAGTGCAGAGTGCACATGGTTGCTAGTTCCTCGCACGGGGGAAAGAAACAGAAAAATAGTTCGAAGTTCACTAATGAACGTAATAAGCAACCTGAGTCTACCAAGAAACCCAAACATAAGGGTGGGCACAAGAAATGGCACAAGAAGAAAGACTTGAAGAGGATCAAGTGCTTCAAGTGCAACAAGCTCGGTCACTATGCTCGTTCGTGTACGAGTGGAGGCGACGAGGTAACTTGTAAATATACTAGTTACATATGTGTTTCTAGTTCAATATTTCTTGTGGAATCTAATCCATTTTGGATAATTGATTCAGGTGCCATCGACCACATAGCAAGGGACAGACGGTCCTTCGTGGAGTATCACCGGATACCCCAAGGAACGAAGTGGATCTATGTAGGAAACAACACACGTGTTGAAGTGAAAGGCGTTGGGACTTGCAAGCTAGTCTTGGACAACGGCCGCACTCTCCTACTTCATGATGTCCTCTTCGCTCCAGATATTCGAAGGAATATAATTTCTGTGGTTGTATTAATGGGTCTTGGCTATTGCTGGTTTTTTCATGATTGTAATATGGACTTAAGTTGTAATAATACTCTTATTGGTACTGGGTTTGTATTTAAAGGATTTATTGTAATGAGTACAATGTATGATTCCTCATGTAATGAAAATTTCCTTATTGCAAATTCTAAGACTTATGAGTCTGATGTGAATTGTTGGCACGCAAGGCTTGGTCATATTGGACCAACGCGTATGGATAGACTTGCCAAACGTGGCCTTCTATCCAATGTTTCAAAGGTTGAAATGTCGACCTGCGAACATTGCCTTGTGGGGAAATCTTGTCGCAAGCCGTTTGGAACCGGCACAAGGGCCGAGGTTCCATTACAGCTTATCCATTCGGACATATGTGGTCCGATGAATGTCAAGACAAGACGCGGAAAGTCCTATTTCATCACTTTTATTGATGATTTCACCCGATTCGGACATATCTATTTGATAGCCCACAAAAGTGAAGCTTTGGCTTGCTTTAAATACTATATGAGTTTAGTGGAGAATCAATTAGATCGCAAGATTAAGGTCTTGCGAACCGATAGGGGCGGTGAATATCAATCAATAAGTTTTAAGGAACTTTGTGATGAAAAAGGCATAGTACATCAGGTAACTATGCCTTATACTCCTCAACAAAACGGTGTTGCAGAAAGGAGAAATAGGACTTTAATGGAAATGGTCCGTTCAATGATGGCGCAAGCTAACTTGCCAATCACCTTTTGGGGTGATGCATTATTGACGGCCACTTTCATTTTAAACCGCGTACCCTCGAAATCAATTAGCTCCACTCCTTATGAGTTGTGGAACCAAAGGTCTCCTGACTTAAACATTTTGAAACATTGGGGTTGTGCATCCTACGCACATATTTCCTCCCATAAGTATGGCAAACTTGGGCCAAGGGGAAGGAAATGTATCTTTATATGATACGCAGAAAACTCCAAAGGTTATGTTTTTATTAGTCAGGAAGCCAATGGTGGGCTAATTGAGTTTGAGTCGAGGGATGTCACTTTCTTGGAAAACGAGTTTCCAAGACAGGGCGAGATAAGTCAGGACTTGTCTCTATTTGAGATTAATGATCAAGAAGGATTACCTCATTCGAGTGGGAGAATTCTTGGTGAAGACAAAAATACGTTTCAAACTTCACCAATGGATGATACGAATGACGCAAATCCTATTCCACACGGGAATAATGATCCAAGTGGGAGAATTTCTAACGACATTCCAAGTGGGAGTGATATTAGAATTGATCTAAATTCTAGTCAACAAGGACTTGAAGAATCTCAAATACGACGTAGTAGTCGTACAAGGTTGGCTCCTCTAAGATTTGAGGATGAATTTCCGTAAACCTTTATAACTTTACTACAAGATGATCACGAGCCTGCTACTTTCAAACAGGACGTATCATGCCATGCGAAAGACAAATGGATGGAAGCGATGAAGGAAGAGTTGGAATCCATGAAAGTTAACCAAGTCTGGGACTTAGTTGACTTACCCAGAGGACGTAGAGCTATGGGGAACAAATGGGTTCTCAAGATCAAGCATAAGACTGATGGCTCTATAGATAGATATAAAGCTCGCCTTGTCGCGAAAGGTTTTACGCAACAGGAAGGGATAGACTACGAAGAGACCTTCTCACCTGTTGTTCGTTTTACCTCGATTCGCCTGATTCTGGCAATGGTAGCTTGATTAGACCTCGAATTACATCAGATGGATGTAAAGACTGCCTTTCTCAATGTAGAATTGGACGAGGAGATCTATATGGAACAACCAACAGGGTTTGTAAAAGAAGGAAACGAACATAAGGTTTGTAAACTTCGTAAGTCCATATATGGTCTTAAACAATCCTCGAGGCAATGGTATATACGATTTCAAGACGTTGTCTTATCAAACGGTTTTACCATGCTTGATGAAGATAACTGTGTATATATCAAGAGGATTAAAAGCAAGTACGTTATTATGTCTCTATATGTAGATGACATTTTGATCGCCGGAAATAACAAGGGCTTTGTGATGGATATCAAGGCTTGGCTTTCATCAGTTTTTGAGATGAAAGACATGGAGAAGCCGCATATATCCTTGGAGTTAAGATTTCAAGGAATCGTTCAAAGAAACTTCTTTCTCTTTCACAAGAGACTTATATAAAGAAGGTTCTAGAACGTTTTAATATGCAGGACTGCAAGTCCATTGATACTCTATAAGCAAATGCGATAATTTATGTCTGAAATCATGTCCAAAGAACCAAAAGGAAAAGGAAATTATGGAAAAAGTTCCATATTCCAGTGTAGTTGGTAGTCTTATGTACGCTATGATGTGTACAAGACCAGACATCTGTTTTGCCGTTGGAATGGTAAGTCGTTACCAATCCAACCCAGGGCAAGTACACTGGAAAGCAGTTAAGAGGATAATGCGGTATCTTAAAGGAACTACGGACTATGCTTTATGCTATCAAGGAGATGCCTTGAGGCTCGAAGGCTACACTGATGCTGATTGGGCGGGTGATCTCGATGAGCGACGATCGACCTCAGGATATGTTTTTCTACTCGGATCTGGTGCAATATCCTGGAGTAGCAAGAAACAATCCTGCATCGCACTTTCAACTATGGAAGCCGAGTTGTGAGACTGCATGGAGTCCCTGTGAGTATAGTATCCGACAAAGATAGCAGATTCACTTCTCATTTTTGGAAGAGCTTACAGGCTAGTTTGTGGATGTGTCTGAATTTCAGTACTGCGTATCATCCTCAGACTAATGGACAGTCGGAAAGGACCATTCAGATTCTTGAAGATATGCTGCGAGCATGTATGCTTGATTTCAAGGGATCATGGGAAGACCATCTGCATTTAGTTGAGTTTGCATACAATAACAGTTATTAAGCAAGTATCGGTATGGCTCCCTTCGCAGCTCTGTATGGAAGGCAATGTAGGTCCCCCTTAAGTTGGGATGATGTTGGAGATAGAGAATTTTTGGGACCCGACATGGTGGCGGGCAACAACCGATGTGGTGCGAACAGTCAGAGAGAATATGCGCATCGCACAAGACCGATATAAGTATTGGGCTGATACAAAGCGGCGACCCTTGGAATTTCAGCCAGGAGATTATGTGTTCCTAAAGATCTCACCGATTCGTGGAACTCCGATTTGGCAAGCATGGAAAGCTGAGTCCTAAATACATTGGTCCGTTCGAGATCTCCGCCAAGGTCGGTGAGGTTGCATATCGGCTAGTATTGCCGCCGTCACTCGAAGGTGTGCATAATGTTTTTCATGTGTCTCAGCTCAGAGGATATGTGGGCGATCCCATTCATTTTATAGATTTCTCAGAGGTAGAAGTACGATCGAATCTCACCTATGAGCATCAGCCAGTGGCTATTTTGGACCGGAGACAGAAGACTTTGAAGAAGAAGACCATTGACTTGGTGCGAGTCATGTGGCAACAAGAGTCTCCGGGTGAGTCAACTTGGCAACGGGAAGATGAGATGCGTGAGAAGTACCCATACCTGTTTGAGCAATAACTGTTGTAACTTATAATTTTCTACAATTATTAGTTGCTCGCCAAATGCTGTTAGATTCCGAAGACGGAATTTGTTCTAAAGAGGGTAGGGTGTAATAACCCTCGTGTGTAAATACTAAGTAGCCATTAAATTAGCCTCAGGCTCCTTGTATGTGTGCATACTAGCCCATGGAATGGAGAGATTTGCATTTTGCCCCTCAATTTTTCATTTGTACCCAAGTGAAGGTATCATCGCAAAAATTGGGCTTAAGGCAAATTTCAATAAGTCAAGGGATTTTTGTGCAAAATGGAAGTGAGATATTTGCCATGGCAAACTTGTAATAAATTAAACAAATTGGAGGGCCATTATATAAAAGGGGAGGAAAAAAAGAAGGAAGAAAAAGAGAAAATGAATAATGGCAAACTTGTAAATAAGGAAAGTTTTAAGAGATAACTTATTCATTAATTAATCCTCCACATTCTTCCACATTTTTCTTCCAATTTCTTCTCCTTTCCATACTCTTCCAAGTATTAACTCTCCCTCATTTGCTTTCATGCGGGGGGGTGGTCGAAATTTTTGAGCCAAAAAAAAAAGAAGAGTTAAGAAAAAAAGAAAGCGAAGGGAGAAGAGAAAGGAGAGAAAAAGGAGAAGGAGAAGGAGAAGAAGAAGAGGAGGAATCTAAGCTAGGAGGAGACCCTATTCAACCCAAGACCACTCTTGGAGCTCTAAGAAGGTAGAAACTCTACAACTCTCCTCTCTCTAGTTACAACAAAGAAGCAAATGCATGAATGATAAGTTTCTCTTGAGAAAATTTGGAAGAGTGTTGTAGATTTAGGTTGTATGTGCATGCTTGACTTTCTCCTTAATGTGATGTTGGGATTGGGCCAAGTTCATGTTTTTAGTTGATAATATTGAAAGGAGATGGTAATTTGAATGAAAGATGTGAATTTTAGTTTGTATGTTAATTATAGTTCTCATTTTGTTCAAAGTTCACATTTTATGGATAATTTAGTTAGCCTGTTTAATAAAAATGCTATTTTTAGTACTAAGTTCTTCATTTGCTAAAAGATAATATCTTTAGGGTTAAACTAGTTGTTATGTTTAATAAAAATTCCACCTTGTTTAATAACAAAACCAAGTTCCTCTTGAAATCCCTAGCAAAAATCAATCACTTGGAAAGCTGAAATTTGGTAGTGTGGTATTCCGACTTCTGTAATCAATTTAGTTAGAAATACAATCTGAAATAAATATTTTCATGTAGTTCATGAAGTCCTACCCCAAAACCATATAAAATTTGGCATAGTTTCAATTCAATAAGTGGGAGCAAAAAATTCACTCTTTACAACATGTCTGAAATTCTGTCAACCTGGACACAGTTTAGTAAAACGAAGCTCAATACCTGCACACACACTGGAATTGTATGTTCTTGGTCTCGTTGGAAAGTTAAACGGTTTTTCTCCAACTTCACCTCACTGCTTATTTTTCAAAATTCTGACTGCAATAGGCCCAAAATTAGCAATCAAGACAGACCCTGGAATCTGTCTGAAAAACAGAACTAACAGGCTTCACACAATAATTCACCATAAATCATATAACTCATATTTTTGCATGAAATTTTATATGTGAATCCAAAACTACCATATCTACAACGTTTATTTAAGAAGTTTCATCAAATTCGCACTAGAAATGGCTGATAACCATTGATGTTTGTGACTGTTGGTGAAAGTTCAGCAATTTGAATTGTTTGCTAATGACTAGACTTTTGTTTTGGTTTATTTCTTCGTTCAGATCTTAATGCTCAATATCGCTAATGCAGATGCATCAGTATTAAAGTGTTTGCCTATGGATATGCTACTTTATGTTGCAAGTTTTGGAAATGGTTGTTTATGTTCATGGCTTATGGAATATGCAAGTTTGTTGTGAACATCCCGATGAAAAAGAATGGATTTGGACCTCATCTTACATGCTTAATACACTAGGATTAATGATTAGCTAAAAGAAAACCTAGGGTTGTCTCGTTCCACTCGAAGTGGGTGAGTGCCCTAGGAGGGTTTGGGGAAATCCAAGGTAACGAGTGGACATGCGTGGATGGACTACTGGGTTTTGGACCACTCCTGACGAGCCCTCAGAGGCAGGGAGTAGATCGGGTTGATCGAGTTGGTTGTGTTGGAAAAAGGCTTCTTTCGTAAGAGCTTGTCTCGGGAAGTCGTAGCATTTCACCCACCTTACTGGGTGAGGTCCAGTCCCCGATGTCCGACCCGTTACTTATGTTTCGAATTCATGCATGAAAACTAATCTATGAAGACACAAAAAAGTAACTTTGGAATGTGATGCATTTTCCTTTGTTTGTGCACTATAATTCGAGTAGTAGAGTTATGGAGTTCCTACTGGGCACGCTGTGACGTGTCCCTCCTCCCCCCACAGGTACAGGTACCAGTTCTCAGGCGGCGAGACCGAGGACGGAGACCCCGGAGGGCAGTTCGACTCAGCAGGGTCCGTAGAGTCTGTAGTTAGTGTAGGTTTGTGGTATAATCTTGGGGTGGGTGTGTTGGATATGGATGACATGAATACACCCATGAGGGGATGTATGAGGGTATACGGACCTCAGATGTCGCGTGCACGAAAGCGTGCACGAAGGGAACCTTTTCTCGTATGAAAAGGACCACTCGATAAGTGGAAAAAGCCACTCGATAAGTGGAAAAAGTCACTTTATACGTGCATAAAGGCACTTGATAAGTGAATGAAGAAGAGGATAAATGAATGTGCTTATATAGGCTAATAATCTTATAATTGGTTATTTCCTACAATAACCACCCCTAAAGCCTATAAATAGGACCCAAGGGTAAGGCATTCATTCCACACTTTCCATGCCATAAGTTTGCATAAGGCATCTTATGTTCTTCTTCTCCATTCCATTAAAATCCTCTTCTAGATAGAGATTTCGGCGGTGAAACTCTGCTTCGATCCTCTGTGACGAAGTATCGATCGTTGTGGCGAATCCGAGGGCAAAGTTCAGAGATTACGGTGCTGCATACGCAAACGTAAGTCTCTACTTTATTTCGATCCTAACGTCGCTGTTTTGACAGGATCCTACATTGGTATCAGAGCCATACGGGTTCGCCCCGGTCAAACCGCCGCCACGTCGAACCGATGAACGAGGCGTTGTCTTTTTCACGAATGGGTATCCTACCATTATGGATATGGTAGGAACGCATCGTGACGGAGAGAACGCAGCGGTTGTTCTTTTCACGTTAGGGTCTTCTGCCATTACGGGTATGGCAGGAACTCTCCGTGACGGGAAGAACCGACCGTTCATATCGTCAAGCTCGCACTCTTCATGGATGCTGAGTCTCCATTCATAGGGAATGTGAACTCTCTTCATGTGGAGCGTGTAGTTTGCGAACTTTAAAGTATGTTATTTTTCCATTTTGGCACACGACCATTAGAGAATAACTACTTTCTCGACGAACGGGTGCTTCATCGACGAACGTGTGCTTCATCGAGGAAGATGATGGTAGTTATACCCATCGGAGAAGATGACCTTTGGTGCATGATCACCATGGCCAAATGGGCTATGGAGGCAATGCATCCCTCCTCCTCATGCGGAGGGGGTTGGCTACGGCCAAATGACAACGAAACCCACCCCGCCGGGGGGAAAGTGCATGCAGCAACCCCATACAAGGGGGGTGCCCGGCCATGGCTATATGGGCCATGGCTGGCCAAGGCCAAAGGGCCATGGCCCGGCCATGGCCAGCCATGACCGTGGCCGGACCTGGCCGGCCCCGGCCAGGGCCAGGGGGCCCTGGCCGTGGCCAAAGCCAGGCCTGGCCGAGGCCAGGCCAGGGCCAAGGGGCCCTGGCCGGCCTGGCCGGCCCTGGCTGGCCTCGGCCAGGGCAGAGGCCCTGGCCGAGGGGCCAGGGCAGAGGCCCTGGCCGGCCCCTGGCTGGCCGCGGCCAGGGCAGAGGCCCTGGCCGAGGGGCCAGGGCAGAGGCCCTGGCCGAGGGGGTGCAAAATTGGTCGGTATTGGTCGACCAATCCGGGATTTTTGGTCGACCAATTCAGCCAAAGGTCTTGCCAATGGTTTCGGCCTCGGCCACCTGCAAGGCTAGCCCATACGGGGCCGACGGCAGTCGTCTGCGGTAAAATTCTCCTATAATGGGGGAAGCGCCTGGATCCATACGGGAGCCGGCGACAATGGATTGCAGAAAAATCCCCAAAGGGGGGATCCGGCCTTGGTACAAGTATGACTGATCCCGGCAAATGGCCAGGAATTACCGTACATTTCACTAGTATCATAAGGGTACTAAGTTGAAATATCACATTTTTCCCAAGGGGGGATCCGGCTTTGGCCAAGTTGCGATGGCAACTCTCACTTCGGAAGGAAGATGAATTCGGCCTTGACACGACCCCGGCAATGGCCGGGGAATTGTCGAAATATTTCGGCTATGACACCCTATAATGGGGTATAAGCCTTGCAAAATACGTTTGCAAAATGCATTTGAAAAATACGTTTTCAAAATACTGCAAAATACGTTTGCAAAATATTTTTTGAAAAATACGTTTTCAAAAACGCTTTTCCGCTGCAAAGTACTATACGAGTACTTCTATTTGATAAAGTGATGGGGAAATATTGAAAGTTACTCTAGATGGTGATTGGAAACGTAGTGACCTTTTCGATTCTAGAGTAACATCTTCAATATTTTTCGAAAGTAACTTATCACATTATAAATATCATTCCAAGTGGGAGTTGAAATTAGAACTATCCAAATGGGATATTCTATTATCATTTCAAATGGGAATTATATTTTAAGAATTTTCAATGCAATGTTTTTTTGATCAAACCTTCGGTTTTGTGTCTTTTGCAGCATTTTAAATATAAAATGTATTTCGCTTCAAAGAATATTGTCGCTGAGTTAAACAGAGGTGAAAAATTCAACGGTGATAATTACAAACTTTCGTCCATCAAGATACAATACGTTTTAGAGGAGCAAGAAGTGCTCGAAACTCTAAAAAACGTAATGATTGAACCCGAGTTGGGCACTACGGCCCAACACAGAAAAGACAAGGAAGCTTTTGATGCTTGGTCTCGGAAGAACAAGATAGCACGCATTACGTTATTAAGCAGTATGGCTGATGACATAATGCGCATCTTCCGAGAGCATGACTTAGCCATGGACATATGGTCCAAGCTTGAGGAGAAGTTTGGTGGCACATCGGTGTCCAAACTTCGTTCTTTAACTATAAGATTTGATTCATACAAGAAAAGTCCAGATCATTCCATGGGGAAACATCTGCGACATATGGCGAATCTAATCTCAGAGTTAAAGGATGCAGGTCATGTGCTCACTGATGAGCAACAAATCCAAGCAGTCATACGTTCCCTACCAAATGGGTGGGACCAAATGAAGATGCATCTTACTCACAATGAGAGCATCAAGACCTTCAGCGACGTTTCTAAGCACCTCGAGTTAGAGGAAGAGCGGCTTGCGGCTGCCAAGCCAAGTGCAGAAGTGCACATGGTTGCTAGTTCCTCACACGGGGGAAAGAAACGAAAAGATCATTCGATGTTTACTAATGAACGTAATAAGCAACCTAAGTCTACCAAGAAACCCAAACATAAGGGTGGGCACAAGAAATGGCACAAGAAGAAAGACTTGAAGAAGATCAAGTGCTTCAAGTGCAACAAGTTCTGTCACTATGCTCGTTCGTGTACGAGTGGAAGCGACGAGGTAACTTGTAATGCTAGTTACATATGTGTTTCTAGTTCAATATTTCTTGTAGAATCTAATCCAATTTTGGATAATTGATTCAGGTGCCACCGACCATATAGCAAGGGACAGACGGTCCTTCGTGGAGTATCACTGGATACCCCAAGGAACAAAGTGGATTTATGTAGGAAACAACACACGTGTTGAAGTGAAAGGCGTTGGGACTTGCAAGCTAGTCTTGGACAATGGACGCACTCTCTTACTACATAATGTCCTCTTCGCTCCAGATATTCGAAGGAATATTATATCTGTGGTCGTGTTAATGGGTCTTGGTTATAGCTGGTTCTTTCAAAATTGTAAAGTGGACTTGTTTTTTAATAATTCCTTAATTGGCACTGGGTATGTATTTAATGGATTTATTGTATTAAATACAATGAATGACTCTTCATTTTATAATGAAAATTTCCTTGTTACAAATTCTTCGACTTATGAGTCTGATATAATTTGTTGGCACGCAAGGCTTGGTCACATTGGACCAACACGAATGGATAGACTTGCCAAACATGGCCTTTTATCCAATGTTTCAAAGATTGAAATGTCTATCTGCGAACATTGCCTTGCGGGGAAATCTTGTCGCAAGCCGTTTGGAACCGACACAAGGGCCGAGGTTCCATTACAGCTCATCCATTCGGACATATGTGGTCCGATGAATGTCAAGACAAGACGCGGGAAGTCCTATTTCATCACTTTTATTGATGATTTCACCCGATTCGGACATATCTATTTGATATCCCACAAAAGTGAAGCATTAACCTGCTTTAAAAACTATATGAGTTTAGTGGAGAATCAATTAGATCACAAGATTATGGTCTTGCGAACCGATAAGGGCGGTGAATATCAATCAACAAGTTTTAAGGAACTTTGTGATGAAAAGGGCATAGTTCATCAGGTGACTATGCATTATACTCCTCAACAAAATGGTGTTGCAGAAAGGAGGAATAGGACTTTAATGGAAATGGTCCGTTCAATGATGGCGCAAGCTAACTTGCCTATCACCTTTTGGGGTGATGCATTATTAACGGCCACTTTCATTTTGAACCGCGTACCCTCGAAATCAGTTAGCTCCACTCCTTATGAGTTGTGGAACCAGAGGTCTCCTGACTTAAACATTTTTAAACCTTGAGGATGTGCATCCTACGCACATATTTCCTCCCATAAGTATGGCAAACTTGGGCCAAGGGGAAGGAAATGTATCTTTATACGATACGCAGAAAACTCCAAAGGTTATGTTTTCGTTAGTCAGGAAGACAATGGTGGTCTAATTGAATTTGAGTCGAGGGATGTCACTTTCTTGGAAAACGAGTTTCCAAGACAGGGCGAGATAAGTCAGGACTTATCTCTATTTGAGATTAATGATCAAGGAGGATTACCTCATTCGAGTGGGAGAATTCTTGGTGAAGAAGAAAATATGTTTCAAACTTCACCAATGGATGATACAAATGACACTAATCCTATTCCATACGGGAATAATGATCCAAGTGGGAGCATTTCTAACGACATTCCAAGTGGGAGTGATATAAGAATTGATCTAAATTCGAGTCAACAAGGACTTGAAGAATCTCAAATACGACGTAGTAGTCGTACAAGGTTGGCTCCTCTAAGATTTGAGGATGAATTTCCGCAAACCTTATGACTTTACTACAAGATGATGACGAGCCTGTTACTTTCAAACAGGCCGTATCATGTCCTGCGAAAGACAAATGGATGGAAGTGATGAAGGAAGAGTTGGAATCCATGAAAGTTAACCAAGTATGGGACTTAGTTGACTTACCCAGAGGACGTAGAGCTATTGGGAACAAATGGGTTCTCAAGATCAAGCATAAGGCTGATGGCTCTATAGACAGATATAAAGCTCGCCTTGTCGCGAAAGGTTTTACGCAACAGGAAGGGATAGACTACGAAAAGACCTTCTCACCTGTTGTTCGTTTTACCTCGATTCGCCTGATTCTGGCAATGGTAGCTTGCTTAGACCTCGAATTACATCAGATAGATGTAAAGACTGCCTTTCTCAATGGAGAATTGGACGAGGAGATCTATATGGAACAACCAACAGGGTTTGTAAAAGAAGGAAACAAACATAAGGTTTGTAAACTTCGTAAGTCCATATACGGTCTTAAACAAAACAATCCTAGAGGCAATGGTATATACGATTTCAAGAAGTTATCTTATCAAATGGATTTTCCATGCTTGATGAAGACAACTGCGTATATATCAAGAGGATTAAGAGCAAGTACGTTATTATGTCTCTATATGTAGATGGCATTTTAATCACCGAAAATGACAAGGGTTTTGTGATGGATATCAAGGCTTGGCTTTCATCAATTTTTGAGATGAAAAACATGGGAGAAGCCGCATATATCCTTGGAATTAAGATTTCAAGGAATCGTTCGAAGAAACTTCTTTCTCTTTCACTAGAGACTTATATAAAGAAGATTCTAGAACGGTTTAATATGTAGGACTGCAAGTCCATTGATACTCCTATAAGCAGATGTGATAATTTATGTCTGAAATCATGTCCAAAGAACCAAAAGGAAAAGGAAATTATGGAAAAAGTTCCATATTCCAGTGCAGTTGGTAGTCTTATGTACGCTATGATGTGTACAAGACCGGACATCTATTTTGCCGTTGGAATGGTAAGTTGTTACCAATCCAATCCAGGGCAAACACACTGGAAAGCGGTTAAGAGGACAAATTTGCAAAAGACTATGATAAAACCAAGAAGGTAGACATAAGGTGCATATCTACGCATGAGATGATAGCGGATCCGCTTACGAAGGCGATCCCCAGAGATGTGTTTTACAAACACTTATCATCTCAAGGATTGCGTAAGAGCTGAGTTGTACCAATGTAAATTCACATGTCTGTAAATGATCAAATTTAATAAAAGAATAAGTTCTTTTTCAACTTTGCATATGAATTCTTTAAGAAATATTTGTATACATTTTTGAAATCTCAGCTATACTTTTTTAGTATGTCGGACAGATTAAGGTTGGCTCTCTCACATGAGCAACCGCCTTTATTTTATCAGACGGGTAAAATAAAGATGAGACCTGTTTAAAGTCAAAATCGTCAGACGGACGATTTAGAGTCATGACTTAAACAAAATGGTCGTATGAAAGATCTGCATCATATGGATGCTTTCAAAAGATCTAAGAGGATTTTGAAATCATACCTGTCTTATGCGGGATGTGAGTCCAGAAGATTATTTGAGTAGTAAAAGGGACTCAAAGTCAGACATTGTGGTGTCTGGTTATCATTCTTACAACATCATTAAGACATACGCTCCCTGGGAAAGGAGTGATGTTGTAATACGTATTCATACTACGTATGCATTTTGACCATTGGGTTAGAATAGTAATTGTGTTTACTATTATGTGAGACCCAAAGACCACATGGGTCTTAACTCGTTACACTTATGGACTCTAATTGGTTCCTTAAGATTTGACTGGGTGATTGCTATCTTAGTGTAACGGCCTGTTTTTCTAGTCGTATTTTCACCGTTGTGTGCAGGTATTTTTACTTATTTGTTCCGGTTATTTTCGTCCGTGAGATTTCTCTCCTGTACGTTGACGCGAGCGCGTCTTTATTTTAGTTTTACCGTGGCGTAAATATCTAAAATCATAATTGTTACTTAATTAAAAAGTTAATCACTAATTAACTTACTAATTAAATTATTAAACTACTAATTGCTAATTAACTAATTTCTTTTAACTAGTTCTTTCTACTAATTATTTTTCCCTAAACCACCATTACTATATTACTGTTACCATTCATCTAACCAACAATTGGTCCTAATCAACTGTCGGCAACCACCCTCTCCCCCTCTTCATTTTGCCAGCACAGTCCCCTACCTTCAACCAACTGCTATTCAATTTGTCTCCTCCTCTCATCGTTCTTAAATCAATCGTAAGGAACGAGCACACCAGCAACAACCCACCATCAGCCTCCACCACTTCTCCCCCATTCAACCAACATCCACAAACCCTTTACAATCCAAAATCAAAAGAAACTAGAAATCAAAAATCAACCAGAAAACAATCCCCAAAACAATCAAACCAAATCAGAACCACAAATCAACAAAACAAACCACAAATCCCCCGATCAGATCGTCCCATCTCAGATCAGGCCGCCCCCACTTCTCCTCGCACCGCCCGAAGCCGCCTTGGCCCGTGCCCGCCCCGATCCGGCCTCCCCGACGCCCTAGGCCGCCTCGCACCGCCTCGGACCGCCTACCGCCGCCCCCGGAGCTGCTCAGCCGCGCCCCCCGTCGATTCGCGCCGCGATTCGCCCGCCCCAAGCTCAGATCGCCTCCGATCCGACGCCCAGGCCGCCGCCGTCGTCTTCCGCCGTGAGCCCCGCAAGCCGCCGACCCCGAGCCGCCTGCGCCGACCCCCGCCGGATCCCGCCGCTCCAAGCCCCGTGCGCAGCCCCCCCTTGGCCGCCAACGTGCTCCGGTTCCCCCTGCAGGACTCGAAAACAAAAAAAAGAGAGAAAGAAAGAACGGAAGAAGAGAACAGAGAACGAAGGGGAAGAGAGGAGACAGGCAATAATAAAGGTGAGGGTTGGTAAAGAGTTATAAGAATAAAAGGTATATTAAGTTAAGAATAATATTAAGTATTAGTTATTAGTAAAAGTTTATATGAAGTTTAATAATAATGATAATGTTATTATTATTAAAGTTTAGTTATATTTTAGTAAGTTTTAATTATTTTATGTTAATAGAGTTTAAAGATGTTGCTGTTATATTTTATTAGGTTTAGTTAGTTAATATATTAAGTTAAGTTCTAAAAATAAGTTAAGTTATTAAGTTTTAAAGATTAGTTACTTAATTAGCCTAGTAACATGTTATCAGTAATTAGTTATAAGTTGGTTAGTGTAACTTGCTCTCTTAGCATACTATTAATTCGAGTAGCTAACTTGTTCGTAACACGTGTGAACCAGGTACCCCTACCGCTGACAAAAACGCGCCTTTTGCTACAAGGCGATTTTGGTAACTCATCGTACCCTTGACATGAGTTCTTAAAACAATAACAATGCATGCCAACCTAGTTTTATTTCGTTATCACAGTGTTTCCATTTTTGAACTGTTAGCTAAAAATTGCATGGTATCGTATCGTAAATTGCACATTATCGTAAAGGGAGCAGAATTGGGCTACTTGACATGATTGACAGAAAATTGTGACTGGAAATGTAAAATTGCACTGACACTGGGTTTTGGGGTAACTTATAATGGCAAGGGTACGGGAGCGACTAGTCCAGACTTTGTTGTCACCGTGCGGGTTCTAGCAACCCATAACAGTGCCGGTGACAACCATCACAGATCACAGATCACAGATTATTGCACAGTACTCAGAGAATTGGTTCGCCCGGGTAGCACCTGCGGCAAGAGTTGGCCTCTTGGTTGCTTACTGTACCCTGCATTATAAGTCACGGTCTAGGTATAGGCACAAATAGACTCTTGTTACATGGTCACTTTTAATATTGCACTTTTAACTGCTAGAAATTGATGATGGATGTAAAACTGCAAAGTTACCTTTCTGCTCTCTTTTTCCCTTACCAGTATTGTTTTGCACTTTACCTCTTTACTTTTAGATTGCCATGCTTGTATATTTGTTTCAATATCCATGTATAGAGATACTTTGAGTTACGTCTGATCCTGGCGACCCTTCTCTTTGTGGTGGACTCGCCAGATATCTCACAGGTCGAGGAATTTGCACCAGAGGCCGCAGACGCTGAGTTTGTGGTTGAGTACGACCAGCAGGACCAGCAGGACCCTGTGTATTGAGAGTGAGTGTGAGAGATTTGCTATGTTGCTTTCAGTGTGGATTGATGTATCTTTTGGATTCTGTTGTATTTTCCTTTCCTGTTAGCTGCTGGGTTGTAATAAGGTTGTAAAACCACTTTCATTATCAGTATTTTGGCGTATTTCTGCAACATAGCATGTGTTGACTTCATTGGTGCCTAGCAGGACTTGTGCATGTTCCAAGCAGTAACGGGCCCCGTAAGTGGGTCGTTAAAAGTTTGGTGGCCCATGCAGGTCCGCGCTAAAAGCCACATGAACAATACAGGAAGTTCAGAATATGTCGTATAAAATACTTAATGGAACTGATCAAACCTTATGAAATGCAGATAAGCCATGGAAAGGAACACTTCGGGAAGCGAAGACAGTGCCTTTGGATCCGGGATCAACCACCCGAATGAGGGTCCCAACCAGAATGATGCTGGCAATGGAGCCAACAACGGTTCGGGTGCAACAGCATTCCGACTGCACCGTTGTCTGCAGAAGATTGCATGCGGGGCATGTATGCCCTTCATCAGCAGCTTGGACAGGCCTTGGAACAGGCTTTGCACAGAGAGCAACGAGCTGACCCAAGTGCTTATCACTTTCGAGGGATGAGCCCGAAGACCTTCGCAGGGACTGAGAGCCATCTTCAGGCGGAAGAATGGCTCAAGCGCATCACTTATGATCTGAGAGCATCTCAGATTCGAGAAGAAGCCTGGGTGGCTGTCGTCAAGAGGCAACTGACGGATGGTGCTAGAGACTGGTGGCAGGCGGTTGAAGACCGCTTGGGATTGCCGATTTCGTGGGATGTATTTACAAGTACCTTCAACGCCCAGTACTTTCCCCCACACGCAACGATCAAGATGAGGAAGAAGTTCATCAACCTGAAGCAGGGTTCGATGACGGTGGATCAATATGACGCTGAGTTCTCCAGGCTCAGCAGGTTTGCTCCAGAGATGGTTGCAAATGCTTTGACTCGAGCCCAGCAGTTCCAGCAGGGGCTCAATATTGAGATTCGAAGGATGATGGTCGGTGCTAGCCCGAACACACATGCTGAAGTTCTGGCCATTGCTCGTAACCACGAGATGGTCGAAGAGGAGGAAAAGGAAGAACACATGCTGGCAGCATCTGCGAGGCCCCCACCGACCCAAGCTGGGCCAAGCAGACGGCCACAGATGCACCGCCCTATTCAGCAGGTTCAGTTTAAGAGGCCAGGACCACAGCAGCAGGCCCTCCCGGTTTGCCACTTTTGTGGAAAGACTGGACACTTCAAATCTGAGTGTCGAGGATTTTTAGGCCTTTGTTTGGTTTATGGAGACCCTGCACACGTGGCTAGAAATTGCCCACATCATAAACCACGTGCTCCAGCCCCAGTTTCAGCTCCAGCTCCTCGTGCTACCCCGACTGGGATCGCCCCACAGCGTCCACCACTACCTCCACAGCAGAGGGTGTTCCAGCAGGCAAGGCAGCCACCACCGAGACGCCAGGCTTACACCATGACTGTTGAAGAGGCCGAGGCTACCGGTGAAGTGATCACATGTATAATTCTTGCATTATTAGTATATCTTTTCTTTCATTAGCATTGGTTGCTTAGATTAATGTTTGAACCTAGGTGTCGTACTAGTAGCTGGGAATCCCGCCCTCTCCTTGTTCGACTCGGGAGCATCACACTGCTTTCTAGCGAGTCGATTCGTTCGCACCCATACCGTTCCTGTTACAACCTTATCTACTGGTTGGAACGTCAATACGGGTGGCGGAGTGATAAAGGCGACCAGTGGGTATCCTCAATGCCCCGTGGTGATTTGTGGGCGAGCTTTATTCGCTAACTTCATGATGATTGATATCCCGAACTTTGATGCTGTATTCGGGATGGATTGGTTGGGAACTTTCCATGCCACCATCGACTGTTGTCGAAGGAGGGTAGCCTTCGACATTCCTGATCATCCGAAGTTCGAGTTCATTAGTGGGAGCAGATCTGTGGGACCGGTGAAGTATAAGGCCAAGTCGACTGAAGCAGTAGCAGCCGCGATGGACGCTGAGCCCGAGATACCAGAAGTGGTTCGAGAGTTCTTGGATGTGTTTCTAGACGACCTTACAGGTTTGCCTCCAGATCGCACCCTTAAATTTGCCATCGAACTAATGCCAGGAGCCCAGCCTATGTCCAAGGGACCGTATCGTCTAGCACCATCTGAGCTAGAAGAATTACGGGTCCAACTTGACGATCTATTGAAGAAGGGATGGATACGACCCAGTGTATCTCCCTGGGGATCTCCCATATTGCTGGTGAAGAAGAAAGACGGATCCCTTCGTATGTGCGTTGACTACCGTGAGCTGAACAAAGTCACCGTGAAGAACAAGTACCCTCTACCGCGCATCGACGATCTTTTCGACCAGCTCGGTGGGTCAAGCGTTTATTCAAAGCTGGATCTGAGGACAGGGTACCATCAGGTGAAGGTGAAGGATGAAGATGTTCCCAAGACTGCATTCAGGACCAGATACGGACATTATGAGTACTTAGTGATGCCGTTTGGTGTGACTAATGCACCCGCGGTATTTATGAGTCTCATGAACCAAGTATTGTATGAATACTTGGATAAGTTTGTAGTGGTCTACATCAACGACATTCTCATCTACTCGAAGAATGCGGTGGAGCATGCAGAGCATCTCAGGAAGGTTCTCGAGACCCTGAGAAGACACCAGCTTTATGCCAAACTTAGCAAATGCGAGTTCTGGCTGAACGAGGTGGCATTTCTGGGCCACGTGGTGTCCGGAGTAGGGATTGCTGTTGATCCTGAAGAAGTAGCCGATGTTCAAAACTGGCCAGTCCCTCGAACGGTGACCGAGATTCGAAGCTTCTTGGGACTAGCTGGCTACTACCGGAGGTTCATCAAAGACTTCTCGAAGATCGCGGGAGCCATGACGCGATTAACGAGAAAGGATGTGATGTTTGTTTGGTCGAAAGCATGTGAGGATGCTTTCCAGGAGCTGAAGAAGAGATTGACGACTGCACCCATCTTGATCATTCCAGACCGATCAGGAGGATTTGAAGTCTTCTGCGATGCATCTGGCAAAGGACTCGGATGTGTGCTACATCAGCATGGTCGAGTCGTAGCATATGCATCCAGGCAGTTGAAGATCCATGAGAAGAACTACCCCACTCATGATCTTGAGTTGGCGGCAGTGATTTTTGCATTGAAGATTTGGAGGCACTTTCTATTGGGTGAGCACGTGAAGGTATTCTCGGATCATAAGAGTCTGAAGTATCTCTTCACTCAGAAGGAGCTCAACATGCGCCAGAGACGATGGGTCGAGCTCATGGCAGATTATGACATTGACCTTCAGTACCATCCTGGGAAAGTCAATGTCGTACCGGATGCATTGAGTCGTCTTCCAGCAATGATGACCCTTACGACTCAGTGGAGGTTGCAGCAAGAGATCCGAGACATGGGTATAGAAGTGATTCTACCAGGGATGACTGCATCTTTGATGGGCATGCATATACAGTCGACCTTGGTAGAGAGGATCAAGTCAATTCAGATGGACGACGAGAAGCTGCGGAAGATTAGAGATCTGGTGATAGCAGGACAGAGACCAGAGTTCAAGATTCATGCAGATGGATCCTTGAGGTTTGAGGACAGGATATGTGTACCGTCTGGTGCCATTAGAGATGAGTTATTGGAGGAAGCTCACAGTTCTCCTTACTCTATACATCCTGGAGGTACCAAGATGTATCAGGATCTGCGACAGCATTACTGGTGGCATGGCATGGAGAGAAGCGTCGCTCGGAGCGTAGCGAAGTGTATTGTGTGCCAGCAGGTGAAGGCTGAACACCAGAGAACTGCCGGTTTGTTGCAGCCATTGCCCATTCCGGAGTGGAAATGGCAGCACATCACGATGGACTTCGTGACTGGTCTACCCAAGAGTACAAAGCAGAATGACGCTGTCTGGGTGATCGTAGATCGATTGACCAAGTCAGCGCACTTCATTCCCTTCAGAGTGGGCCAGTCTACAGAAGTATTGGCCAAGAAGTACATGGATGAGATTGTGAAGCTATATGGAGTTCCTATCAGCATTGTCTCGGACAGAGACACCAGGTTCACATCCCGTTTCTGGAGGAGCCTTCAGGAGAGCTTGGGAACCCACTTGAGTTTTAGTACGGCTTACCATCCGCAGACAGATGGTCAGTCAGAGCGTACTATACAGATACTGGAAGACATGCTGCGAGCATGTATGCTGGACTTCAAAGGATCATGGGAAGATCATCTCCATTTGGTGGAGTTTGCATACAACAACAGCTACCAGTCTAGCATTGGTATGGCACCTTTCGCGGCACTGTATGGGAGGAAGTGCCGATCCCCCTTAAGCTGGGATGATGTAGGAGATCGAGAGTTGGTTGGTCCTGAGCTAATCACCGAAGCCGTGGATGTGGTTCGGATCATCAGAGAGAAGCTGCAGCTGGCTCAGGACAGGTACAAGCATTGGGCAGATGCAAAGCGTCGACATCTGGAGTTCCAGCCCGGTGATCATGTGTTTCTGAAGATCTCGCCCAACAGAGGATTGATTCGCTTTGGTCGGAGAGGAAAGCTCAGTCCCCGATTCATGGGGCCTTTCGATATTTTGGAGCGAGTCGGAGAGGTGGCATACAAGCTTGCACTGCCCCCTGCCTTAGAGGGAGTGCACAATGTATTCCACATCTCACAGTTGCGTCGCTATGTGAGCGACCCGAGTCATGTCGTGGACTACTCAGAGATCGCAGTTCGTCCAGACTTGACGTACGAGCAGCAACCCGTAGAGATCCTTGATCGACGCCAGAAAGTCTTCAGGAACAGGACTATTGATCTAGTCAGAGTGATGTGGCGTCGCGACTCGCCAGGAGAGTCTACCTGGGAGCGAGAGGATGAGATGCGAGGATGTTACCCCTACCTTTTCCCTGCCCTATAGAGAATTCCGAGGACGGAATTATTCTAAGGAGGGTAGGATGTAACGGCCTGTTTTTCTAGTCGTATTTTCACCGTTGTGTGCAGGTATTTTTACTTATTTGTTCCGGTTATTTTCGTCCGTGAGATTTCTCTCCTGTACGTTGACGCGAGCGCGTCTTTATTTTAGTTTTACCGTGGCGTAAATCTCTAAAATCATAATTGTTATTTAATTAAAAAGTTAATCACTAATTAACTTACTAATTAAATTATTAAACTACTAATTGCTAATTAACTAATTTCTTTTAACTAGTTCTTTCTACTAATTATTTTTCCCTAAACCACCATTACTATATTACTGTTACCATTCATCTAACCAACAATTGGTCCTAATCAACTGTCGGCAACCACCCTCTCCCCCTCTTCATTTTGCCAGCACAGTCCCCTACCTTCAACCAACTGCTATTCAATTTGTCTCCTCCTCTCATCGTTCTTAAATCAATCGTAAGGAACGAGCACACCAGCAACAACCCACCATCAGCCTCCACCACTTCTCCCCCATTCAACCAACATCCACAAACCCTTTACAATCCAAAATCAAAAGAAACTAGAAATCAAAAATCAACCAGAAAACAATCCCCAAAACAATCAAACCAAATCAGAACCACAAATCAACAAAACAAACCACAAATCCCCCGATCAGATCGTCCCATCTCAGATCAGGCCGCCCCCACTTCTCCTCGCACCGCCCGAAGCCGCCTTGGCCCGTGCCCGCCCCGATCCGGCCTCCCCGACGCCCTAGGCCGCCTCGGACCGCCTACCGCCGCCCCCCGGAGCTGCTCAGCCGCGCCCCCCGTCGATTCGCGCCGCGATTCGCCCGCCCCAAGCTCAGATCGCCTCCGATCCGACGCCCAGGCCGCCGCCGTCGTCTTCCGCCGTGAGCCCCGCAAGCCGCCGACCCCGAGCCGCCTGCGCCGACCCCCGCCGGATCCCGCCGCTCCAAGCCCCGTGCGCAGCCCCCCCTTGGCCGCCAACGTGCTCCGGTTCCCCCTGCAGGACTCGAAAACAAAAAAAAAGAGAGAAAGAAAGAACGGAAGAAGAGAACAGAGAACGAAGGGGAAGAGAGGAGACAGGCAATAATAAAGGTGAGGGTTGGTAAAGAGTTATAAGAATAAAAGGTATATTAAGTTAAGAATAATATTAAGTATTAGTTATTAGTAAAAGTTTATATGAAGTTTAATAATAATGATAATGTTATTATTATTAAAGTTTAGTTATATTTTAATAAGTTTTAATTATTTTATGTTAATAGAGTTTAAAGATGTTGCTGTTATATTTTATTAGGTTTAGTTAGTTAATATATTAAGTTAAGTTCTAAAAATAAGTTAAGTTATTAAGTTTTAAAGATTAGTTACTTAATTAGCCTAGTAACATGTTATCAGTAATTAGTTATAAGTTGGTTAGTGTAACTTGCTCTCTTAGCATACTATTAATTCGAGTAGCTAACTTGTTCGTAACACGTGTGAACCAGGTACCCCTACCGCTGACAAAAACGCGCCTTTTGCTACAAGGCGATTTTGGTAACTCATCGTACCCTTGACATGAGTTCTTAAAACAATAACAATGCATGCCAACCTAGTTTTATTTCGTTATCACAGTGTTTCCATTTTTGAACTGTTAGCTAAAAATTGCATGGTATCGTATCGTAAATTGCACATTATCGTAAAGGGAGCAGAATTGGGCTACTTGACATGATTGACAGAAAATTGTGACTGGAAATGTAAAATTGCACTGACACTGGGTTTTGGGGTAACTTATAATGGCAAGGGTACGGGAGCGACTAGTCCAGACTTTGTTGTCACCGTGCGGGTTCTAGCAACCCATAACAGTGCCGGTGACAACCATCACAGATCACAGATCACAGATTATTGCACAGTACTCAGAGAATTGGTTCGCCCGGGTAGCACCTGCGGCAAGAGTTGGCCTCTTGGTTGCTTACTGTACCCTGCATTATAAGTCACGGTCTAGGTATAGGCACAAATAGACTCTTGTTACATGGTCACTTTTAATATTGCACTTTTAACTGCTAGAAATTGATGATGGATGTAAAACTGCAAAGTTACCTTTCTGCTCTCTTTTTCCCTTACCAGTATTGTTTTGCACTTTACCTCTTTACTTTTAGATTGCCATGCTTGTATATTTGTTTCAATATCCATGTATAGAGATACTTTGAGTTACGTCTGATCCTGGCGACCCTTCTCTTTGTGGTGGACTCGCCAGATATCTCACAGGTCGAGGAATTTGCACCAGAGGCCGCAGACGCTGAGTTTGTGGTTGAGTACGACCAGCAGGACCAGCAGGACCCTGTGTATTGAGAGTGAGTGTGAGAGATTTGCTATGTTGCTTTCAGTGTGGATTGATGTATCTTTTGGATTCTGTTGTATTTTCCTTTCCTGTTAGCTGCTGGGTTGTAATAAGGTTGTAAAACCACTTTCATTATCAGTATTTTGGCGTATTTCTGCAACATAGCCTGTGTTGACTTCATTGGTGCCTAGCAGGACTTGTGCATGTTCCAAGCAGTAACGGGCCCCGTAAGTGGGTCGTTACACTTAGCATGTTGCTTATGGACTATGGTTAATTCGGTCCGGCGGGGCATGTTAGAAAAGCGAGTCAAGTCAAGATCAAAAGGATCGCAAGAAGAGGAATATTAATTTTATATTCACATTTGAACTTTAGAGATTCAAAGCTGGCCAGCCAATTGTAATCCAGATGGGATTCAATCGTTGAATATAAAGTATAAGAAATGTGAAGAAATAATCTAGGGTAAAGCATGCATTGATCTACTCAACTTTGCACCTCGAGGGGTGTTGTGTATCTCTAACAAGTGCACAACAGCGGACTCTATGCGCATGACGGTCACACGGCCTATTTCTCGGTATGATAAACAGAAGAGTTAAAGGAAAGATGTTTCCTTACAATCCCCTCAAGTGTGAGTGGGAGATGTTGGATATGGACGACATGAATACACCCATGAGGGGATGTATGAGGGTATACGGACCTCAAATGTTGCGTGCACGAAAGCGTGCACGAAGGGAACCTTTTCTCGTATGAAAAGGACCACTCGATAAGTGGAAAAAGCCACTCGATAAGTGGAAAAAGTCACTTTATAAGTGCATAAAGGCACTTGATAAGTGAATGAAGAAGAGGATAAATGAATGTGCTTATATAGGCTAATAAGCTTATAATTGGTTATTTCCTACAATAACCACCCCTAAAGCCTATAAATATGACCCAAGGGTAAGGCATTCATTCCACACTTTCCATGCCATAAGTTTGCATAAGGCATCTTATGTTCTTCTTCTCCCTTCCATTAAAATCATCTTCTAGATAGAGATTTAGGTGGTGAAACTCTGCTTCGATCCTCTATGACGAAGTATCGACCGTTGTGGCGAATCCGAGGGCAAAGTTCAGAGATTACGGTGCTACATACGCAAACGTAAGTCTCTACTTTATTTCGATCCTAACGTCGCTGTTTTGACAGGATCCTACAGGGTGTGGGATGATAGCGGTGTTTTGTACCCTGTTCCACTTGTACCTTTTAGGGTTGAGTTGTACTTTTGTGGGGGCTTTAGTTGTTTGGCGTTGTACAGTGGACTTGGACGGTACTAGTTGTGTAGTTATCGTGCTCTGTAATGCTTGGGTGTTCTGTTTGTAGTACCTTACTTTGCTGCATGTGTTATAGTACCTTGCACTTTCCGTTGTGTTGGAGCTGTACTGTTTTGCTTTACTTTAGTCTATACTTTATTGCCTGTGTTTCCTCAGCATTTGCAGTGGCCTGCGAATCGTTTGGCGAACACATTAACGCTTGGTATCTTAATACCACGGCTTGTCACGCTGATCCTTCCTTGTTGGGTAGCGGGGCGTGACACTATGTCCAAGCCGCCCCTCATAGAGGCAAGTGACAGGTAGCGTGCTTTTATTTTGTGGACACAGAGCTCAAGGAAATCATTGTCTGTAAGCGTGTGCTAGGAAGGACAGTTTAAGGTCAGTGAGAGCCTGGTTTAGACTATCAAACTTGATTTTGAGTTGATATTGCTTAAACAATCATCTTGACCAGTTAGTATATTCCTTTAGGATGTTATATCTTAGATTCCATCGGTAAAACATAGAATTTTCATAGTTTAGCATATGTTCAATGATTTTTAAATATAGTTAAAATGAATTTATTTCAACTATATACTCCCACTATTTTAGCGATCATCTTAAGCCATATAGATGAACGAATAATAATATTTAGTGGAAAAAGGACCCGGCCATCCTGAGTCTCACAACCTTGAGTTGGCTCAACAAGTTGCTTAACTCTGCGATCGGTAGATGACTCTTCATCAATCACATTGAATGTGATTCCCTTATGGTTTATGGTTTTACCCCTAGTCACTTATGACCTTGTGTTGGCTCAACAAATCATAAAGACTAGTCTAGTCATACCCTTACTTTCTTATCCAATCCTAAGTTACACCGGCACTCGGTTTGTTCACGATGCGACAGTTTGGGTTAAGTCAAACTACATCACATGTTTAATGGAATTGGTTCCCAAAGATAGTCATGTTACATCTTGAGTTGACTCAACAACTATGACATGAATCCCTGGTTTCCAAAATCCAAAATTAAGGAGGGCTACGGCTAACCTTGAAGAAGATTTTTAACGTACTTGACTAGATGTAATCGACGGTGTCACATAATCATAATTCGCATCCTTGCGGTCCAGCTGAACACGGTCATGGATTTGGCTAGGCTAGGATCACTATCTCCAGTCAAGCTAGGGTGATCCACAACACTAGTCAAAAAACACTAGACCTGATCATGGTCCATTGAATGAAACTAAGTATTCATATGTGTGCCATCGACTAGAAATGGCTTCATTAAAAATTAGTTAATCCTATCAACTAGTTGAATCCTAAAATTCGAAATTATTAGAATTGGTTAATAAATTTTATTAATGTCCTTATCAACTATAAGGAATGAATTTTACGGTGATATCCTAATCTGGTCATTTAAACAAGTTTAAATCATAGCATGTCCATCAAAAATTATCTTATAATTTTCTGAAAGCTTTCAATGGCTAACCTAATAGTTCTTCTTGTATTATCACATAATTAACCGAAAATATTATATAACCATAAAAGATACAAAAATTTTATCACATAAAATTTTTGCATTAACACTTGCAATTAAAATTATCTCATAATAAAGTTACAACAATAATTATAATATAATTATCAAGATCTAATTTTCAAAACTATCACATGATTGTTTAAAATTAGATCTAATTTTCAAAAAAAAATAATTTTTTCGAAATTCAGCACATGAAAACGACAATTTAATAGTTTAATTAAACCTCCGTCTGATGGAGAAACATATTGTATCATTTACATTTTATAATTGCAAAAACTATAGATCAAGTAGATCTAGCTCTGATGCCATTGTAGGTATCACTCTGATATCATTGCAACGCCGTTAAGGCACATCATCCATGGTACCTTAGGCCCGTCATAAGATCCCTCACGAACTTGTTTTACGGCATGCCTCTCGACAACGCCCAACCCATCATAAGATCCCCTTCTTATCGGGACTTGGTACGGTAAGAGCAATTACTTCGGGTCAGCTCATAACCCAAGAACCCGTACTCAAGCTCAACAAGCTCTGATACCACTGTAGGGTTTTCTAGGTTGTAGGGCTATAAAATCGACGTCCGGCCTAAGTGGGCGGACGATGAAAACAAAAATGTAGCGGAAAAAACAGATTTAAAACATTTTTAAATCAAGCCCTAAAGATTTAACCCTAGCCAGAATCTCTACTATCTCGGAGTTGGGTCCGACCAACCCCTAAAGATAAATCAATCATCCTATTTGCAATTATAAACGCTTGTTTAATTAAACTACATACCTTTCACTTTGTTTCCGCAGCATACGAAGTGTCATTTTCACCAACATTTCTTGGTCCCGCGCCACTTCTCCCAAGCCGAACCGCGTCCCAAGCTGCAGCTTGTCCTGAGCCGAACCGCGTCCCGAGCCGAACCGCATCCCAAGGCGAGCAACACCCTTGTCGCCGAGCCAACCACGCGTCGAAGAAAGTTTCACCTTGAATGGATCTTTCGTCAAGACTTCGGATCCGATCCAAACTCCTTCGTAGCTTTGCTAGAGCCCGATCAGGAGCAAGTAAGAATTATTTGGGAGAGTCTGAATAATTAATTTAAGTCTTAATCAGAGCGTGCTCAAAAATTTTGGGAGCTTTTCGGATTTGGAGACTTGGTGCAAGTTTCATGGAGGGGAATTGGCCCCTATTTATATAGGCGGCTAACCCCTCACATTCTCATCATATCCGATGTGAGACTAAATTTTTGGTGGAAAAATTAATTAAAGTTTGCATTTCACAAAGGCCAATCTTTAGCGAAGTTTTCATCCCTCACAGTTGAGCTTCACAAGTGATAAACTTATCAAATCTAAGAGCACTGATCGGTGATCGCATAGAAAAAACGGGGCTCAATTCCGACTTCGTTTGACCCCTCAAATGTAGTCACAAAGTTGGGCAAAAAGTCACAAAACTCTGAAAATCGCAGCCGTCATTGGGTTTAAAAAAACCCTAACTGTGGGGCCCGAGGTGGGCCCCACGCCCACTTGCCCGCCGGCTGGCATGCACCACAGCTGGCACATGCCAGCGTCCGAGGCGCCCAGAAATTGGGCGCCTTCACCAGTGCCCAATGCGCTTAGAAATTGGGCGCCTTCATTTTCTTTTGAATGGCCCGGCCCAATGGGCCGGGCCAGAAAACTGGCCCCGCCGTTTTTTAATTCCAAACAAAAAAAACTGTTTGGACTTTTTTTCATATTGGGCTTTTTATTTAAAACACCTTTTAAATAGACTTATTGGGCTCGTTTGAACTCCGATTTGAGCGCGGTTTTCTCCTTGACTTTCACATGAAAATCCTCTTCATTTCTATGCATGTATTATTTAAAATATGTTCGCAAACAATTTACGATATATTTAAATATCATTTAATATTAAAAACTATTTGCATCAAATACAAATGAACTGATGGCATACATCCCTCCACAGTTGGTTGGTTAGATGGTTTGACTAAAGGCGGACTAAGTTTGGACAAATCCTACGGCGAGCATGAGGGTTAGGTAAGGTAAGATTAATTAATTAAGTTTAAAAAAGTTAATTAATAAATTGGTTTAAGAGATTCACCATGGCCAATAGCCCATGGTACCATTTTATTATTTCATCATATGAAGAGGGGAGACCAATAGTCTCTAGTATACCAAAGATTCACCCCACTACCATGTAGTGGGGTGTTATGGTGGATAATGAGGGAGGGGAGACCATAAGTCTCCCTCACTCCCCCTTATCCATCCATTACCTTGGACTTAGCGTATGAATACTTCAGGATTCATGATGCTAATGGGGTGGATACTGCTGGATCCAGAGTAAACGTGTTTGCCTCGTTAAAACCTTAGCCGTGGAAAACCCAGTGGGAAAAACCAACAGTCTTAAGGAAAAAGAGTACAACCCCACAGATTACTCCCCCTGATCCGTACAAGCTTCAGGCTTGTAGATCTCTCAGCTATCTCATCCCGATTCCTTTTACAAGCTTTAAAAAATACATCTAGGCAGAGCCTTAGTGAACAAATCAGCTAAATTATTACAAGACTGAATCTGCTATATTTCAATTGCTTATCCTTTTGTAGGTCGTGCGTCCAGAAGAACTTATGAGATATGTGCTTCGTCTTGTCGCCCTTGATGAAACCAGACTGTAGTTAAGCTATGCAGGCTGCATTGTCCTCAAATATCGTTGTTGGCTCAAGGTCACCAGTCTTCATGCCGGTAGTCACTAAGATGTGATGAATGAATGAACGAAGCCATACACATTCTTTGCTTGCTTCATGGATCACAAGGAGCTGGGAATGGTTGGAAGAGATAGCTGTAGTGGTTTGCTTCACAGATTTCCAGGAGATGGATGTACCACCATAGGTGAACACAATACCAGTTTGTGATTTCTCGGTGTGAGGATCAGACCTGTAACCTGTATCTGCATAACCATTTAAAGTGGGAGATCCACCTTTAAGGAAATATAATCCCAGGTCAATCGACCCTTGGAGGTAGCACAGAAGTTGCTTAACTCCGTTCCAGTGGCGCTTTGTGAGCGCTGCACTATATCTGGCTAGAAGATTTACTGAGAATGCTATATCGGGACGCATACAGTTAGCCAGATATAGAAGGGTGTAATGCCCTACAAGCTACTGCACAAGTACTAAGGGGGGGTGAATAGTACTTTAAAAATAACAAGGAGTATAATTCCTAATTATAATGCAAACAACTACCAAATCAATTTGCGGAAGCTTAAATTGAAGATGACAACAAAATTAACAATGCAAACAAGAGATATTACTGGGTTCGGATCCACCCAAGTCTCTCCGACTTGTTCCCGGTGATCCTACGTCCCAACCACCCGGATCCCCTCCGGATACTTGAGTTAGAAACCCTAACTCAAGATTTCCACTATGAAATACTTGTGAAAAACCTCCACAAGTCAAATCATACAAAATGTAATTTGTGACTCTCACAACCCGGGATCACAACCACACTCTCACAACCGAGAGTAAAACTTACAATTCAAATATGAAATGAAATAAGAAAACTTCTTACCGACAAAATACCTATGCCTTGAGTATTGCTTACGAATTAGGGCAAGGATGATTTTGAGGAAGAAGTGGCACCAAACCCTAGCTCCAAGATGTAGATCAGCGATGGAGAGCTTTGGGGATGTTGGTGAGCACTTGGCTTGGAAGGCTTCACACTCAATGAATCTCTCTTTGAAAGTAAGAGTTAGGAGAGATTATTGAATGGAATGATTGAGCTTTGAATGAGCTTGGAATGATTTCTCTTGATCTCTAAACTTGCAATAATATCAGCCTTGGCAGCAATGAATGCAGCCCAACAAGTATATATAGGATAGAGGAAAGAGAGAAAGAAATTCGAGTCATTAAATGCTCCAACGGCTCTTTTCTGAACCCAACTAGTCGGTCAAAGAACAACCACCGACCGACTAGTTCATCAACTAGTCGTCGATCAATTAACGCATACCGACTAAAGAGTGAACAGAGAAAAGATCAAAGCACAGACATAAGGAACTAGTCGGTCCAAGAAGAGTAGCTGACCGACTAGTTTCACAACTAATCGGTCGGTTACTCAATTGAGACCGACTAACAGATAAAACTGAAGTCTGAGCTAAAAATAGACTTAGTCGGTCCAAGAACAAATGTTGACCGACTAACTCACCAACTAGTCGGTCAGTAAATGAACATAGACCGACTAACGATAAACAGTAAGTAAGGTGAAAATTTGGCATGTACAGTAAACTAAACTAGTCGGTCCAAGAAGGAAAGTTGACCGACTAGTTCATCAACTAGTCGGTCGATCAATGAACACAGACCGACTAATGATAAACAGTAGCTTAGGTTCAAAAGTGCATGTACAGGGAAAGCTCAACTAGTCGGTCACAGAAGCATCACTGACCGACTAGTTCACAAACTAGTCGGTCGGTGAGTCAACTTAGACCGACTAACTGTAAACAGTAAAGAGCTAAGAATTAACTGACTGAAACTAGTCGGTCCAAGAAGCTTTGCCGACCGACTAGATCACCATCTAGTCGGTCAGTTCTTCTTCTTGAACCAACTAACATGCACAAGAAGTCCCGAATCGAAGCGCGAAGCTTCGGGAAGAATTGTATGGACTTCAACTAAGATCCTAGAGCTAAGATATGAGCGTTATGAAGATTTAAACCGTAAGACCTACTCAAGGCTTAACATCTACGAAAGAAGCTTAAAGACTATAAATAAAACTTGACGATACCGTCTTCAATAGCTTCAATCGAATCTTCATGACTTCTAAATCGGTCCATAAGCTTCAACGAAGCTTTAGGCATACGATCACGTGCTTTGAGAAGTCTTGAGACGTCGTAATTGATATTCTTATGAATTTGGCGACGATCTCCATAACTGCGCTCACAAAGTGTTAGTTCACGTTATATTTATGTTTGTTCATCATCCAAAACCAAATCCGGGGAGTCCAATATCCAACATTCTCCCCCTTTTTGGTGATGACAACTCAACATAAATAATAATCAAAAATAATAATTCAAATGAAATTTACTTACTCCCCCTGCATTGATGACACGTTAATTCCAATTTGAACAAAAATAATACGCATCAAGCATATGAGTAAAGTATATAACTGAGAATCGATTATTGAATTGTCGAATACCAAAAGTAGGTTAATTGAAATATCGGATTTGAAAATCCATTTATATATCTTAACTCCCCCTGAATCTAACATATCAAATTAGATTCTTGGAATAGTGCTCTAAATTTTCATTTAGCACATCGTTATTATTATATCTCTCCCCCTTTGGCATAAGCAAAAAGAGCGGGAGGATAACAATGACAACAACAATGGCCTCAAATTAAAAGCACGGGAGTCGTAGAATACGACGACGGTTCAAGTGACACCAAAGAAATACGAATAAAAGCAAGGCGTGTCAATGAAACCATAGTCGAAAAATCGTAAAACGAAATCATCAAAACTCAAATCAATATTACGGATTGAGTTATGGAATATACTCTCCAATATCAACATTCTTGGTTAATTTAGTGCATGGAAAATAATTATATGTTTCCATAGAAGAAATTTCTATTAAACCAAGTTAATATCGTCGAGCGACGAAATCAAACATCAGAGACATTAAAAAATATAAATTGTGCACAATAGAATGAAATTTCAACTGCGATGTATATATATAAAAAATATGAACCAGAGTACATCACTGACATACAAAACATCGATCCACCGATCGGAGCACAAAAATACAACATCATATCACAGATAACAGAGTGTCATAAAACATACAACAACATCAGAAGACATCCAAATACATCATCAAAAATATCAAAATACATCAGAATGACCCAAAACCCCACTCTATCCTAACCAAACTCTCTCACACTAGATGTATCATCTAAGGAGCATCGGAGAGTCCTCAAAGCAGCTCAAGAGGAACCGGCAGGATCTACAGCAGCAGCAGGCTCTGCAGGAGAAGTGGTGGAAACTGGATCAGCAGGAACGTCCGGAATGTCAGCAGGAGCGACGGCAGAAGTGGCAATCTCTGGAGCAGCAACAGTAGTGGCCTCGGGAGCACCAATCGGAGTATCCACCGCAGGAGCGGTGGCAACAGGTGTGCTCTCGGGGGCACCAGCAGACGAAGCAGCAACAGCAGCACCAGAAGAGGAAGCACCAGCAGCAGGACCAGAAGGGCCCTCAGGGGCACGAGTGGAAGCATGACAAAGCTCATCAATGTCCTCCTTGGCCAACTCATCCATCTCCTCATCCTCAGACACTGAAGGAGGAAGCTGAACACCCATCAGACTAGCCATACGGCAAACTACCTCCTCGGTACGAGCCAAACGAGACTCGTGGCGACGAAGTAACCGAACGACATCATCAAGGGTGGTAGAGGGAGCAGCAGAGGCAGAGGCAGGGGCAGAGGCAGACGCTGAAGGTGTCGTCCTCTGAACGTGACGAAGCGCCGCAAGAGATTTCTTGACGGCCGTCGCGTTCAGGGGAGGACCAAGTGGACGCTCATCGTCACGAGGCAAAGGGACACGAAAGTGACGGAACACAAGGGTCAACAAGCAAGGAAATGGGATATGAGCCGATTTAGAGGACTTGCGAATACACTCGAAAGAATCAATCTTATCGAGTATAATGCGAGCCCAATTAATCGAGCTCCCCATGAAAATAGCATAAATAAGCTTCAGAAAAGGCTGGGACGGTAGAGATGAGGAGCCGTACTTGGGAAGCAAGCACGACTTCAGAATAAGATTGAGGACCCATGCATTCGGCTTGAAAGATTTAGATGGCACGCCAATCATGGCAGGAGGAATCTGAAGGAAAATCTCAGAAAGGACGGTCTGATCAAGGGAAGAAATATCGTCAACAGAGATATCAGAGGGGAGGAGGCCAGACGAAGAGATACCCAGAATCTCTCCTAAGATCTCTGCAGTGAGGACTATAGGAGTCCCCAAAACAGTTGTCTCAACAGAGTGGGTCTCATCGTACTGACCCCGGATCCTATTGGCGTAGAAAAGCTTGACTAATCGAGGGTAGGGGTGAGGGTTCACCTTCGGGTCATATCGAAGGTAATCGAGAAGACCCGACGACGAGAGAAGATCAGCTAACCCTATGAAGTCGCTAAACTGGACGAAATGCTCCAGAAGCAGCGGGCAATGCTCGATACGGTTGTAAGCCGCGAGACATAAAGGGTCGTCGCGACACAACGAAATATCGACACCGCCCACCGGCATCGGACCCTTTCCCTTAGGCTTACGGGTAGACGAACGAGGGTGGGAGCTAGACTCGGGATGGGTAGGAGGAGTGTGTTCCCTATGAGTCTCAGTCTCGGGGAAATACTCGGTGTCGGAGTCCGAAGCACCGGGAGGAGTAGGAGCACGAAAAACTACAGGCTTGGTCTTGGGCTGAGATTTGGCTCGGGGTTTCGCAGTCGCCGTCCTCTTACGCTTAAGAGGAGGCGAAGACGAAGAGGGTTGGGTGGATTTGGCACGGCGTTTCGGAGGAGTTCTAGTAGGTTGAACGGGTTCCGTAGGGTTTGGTTCTACGTTCATCGGCGAGGGGCTAGAGGGAGTGATCGGGATACGTGTACGGGCCATGATCGAGGCACGACACGACGCAAGGAAGATCAAATCAAAGAACCCTAGCCGAAATAAAGCCCTATCCGAAACCCTAGAAGCTGAAAAACTAGGAGAGAAAACCTAACCCTAAACAAGGAAATGAACCCTAGACAGGAGAGGGAGGAGAGAGGGTTACCCTAGGAGGAAGAACGGCGGCCGGCGACGGCGGAGATGATCGGAACAAGGCCGGAAGTCAAAGGGTCAGCGAGGGGTCGGGGGTTTTGATCTGAGGGAGATAGAAAACAATCAACTAGAATGAAAACGAACCGACTAAAAATGGTTTAAGTCGGTCGAGAGCTCAAAAGACCAAACAGTCCCTGGCACAACTAGTCGGTCACAGTTCAAGCACTGACCGACTAGATCACGATCTAGTCGGTCGGTCAATGAGCTTGAACCGACTAGTTGCAAACAGTGGCTGAATCCAAGTTTAACTGACAAGAATTAGTCGGTCTGCGTTCAGTTACTGATCGACTAGATCTCAATCTAATCGGTCGGTCACTGAACATGAACCGACTAAAGAGCTAAGCATGAGAGGAAACTCAAAAGGCTTGAGTTAGTCGGTCTAAGTTCTTCTACTAACCGACTAGATACGAATCTAGTCGGTTGGTGGTTGAACTGAAACCGACTAAATGAGTCCAAAAGTTGATAATCAAGTTCTCTCATCAATACACTTGGACGATACATCGCAATAACTCTCAATAATCATCTAAACTACCCCATTAAACATCGAAATCTCAAATACGACATTCAAAACATGAATTCGAGCAAAAATTCAAAATATCACATAAATTCCCGAAAAATCCAATAAGTCTAGCATGAACGAAATATTTCGAAATATAATAGCATGCAAGATTATTGAATGAAACATGAATCCTAAATCTCGGATTCACCCATAATCCCCAATTCTCGACGCAACCGCACAAAGGAGTCCTCCTTTAGGGGTTTCGTGAAAATATCGGCGATTTGTTTTTGGGTTTCAACGTACACTAAAATGATGTCCTTTTTAGCAACATGATCATCTAAAAAGTGGTGTCGGACATCTATGTGTTTCGAACGGGAATGGTGTACCGGGTTCTTGGAAAGACATATTGCACTTTGGTTGTCAACCATGATAGGGCAAGTATCACAATTAATACCAAAGTCTTTAAGTGTGTGTCTCATCCAAAGAACTTGAGCACACGCGGCACCGGTGGCAATGTATTCCGCCTCGGTGGTTGAAAGTGATACAGAATTTTACTTCTTGGAAAACCAAGAGACACGGGAATTTCCTATAAAATGGCAAGTGCCACTAGTACTTTTCCTGTCGGATTTGCATCCCTCATAATCGGCATTACTATATGAGATTAACTCATATGTGCTAGATTTCGGATAAAGTAATCCAAAATCTAAAGTGTAACTTAGATAACGGAAAATACGTTTTACCGCTACTAAGTGAGACTCCTTAGGTTGAGACTGATAACGAGCACATACGCATACGACAAACATAATATCGGGCCTACTTGCGGTAAGATAAAGTAAACTACCTATCATACCTCGATATAGACGAATGTCTACATCCTTACCGCATGTATCCTTGTCAAGATGCGTAGTCGTGCTCAATGGAGTCTTTTTCCCGGAGGCACTCTCCATTCCAAATCGCTTAAGCAACTCCACAGTATACTTCGTTTGGTGGATGAAGATTGCATCGTCCATTTGGCGAATTTGGAGACCTAAGAAATATTTGAGCTCACCCATGTGGCTCATCTCAAATTGTTCCTTCATAACATTAGAAAACTCTTCGCAAAGAGCAAAGTTAGTAGCACCGAAAATGATATCATTAACATATATTTGAACTAAAATTATATCATTATTCGAATGCTTAACAAAAAGTGTAGAATTGGCTTCTCCCATTTTAAAATTCAAATCCAAAAGAAAATTCTTTAGGCGATCATACCAAGCTCGATGAGCTTGTCTCAAACCGTAAAGCGTTTTCTTTAGTTTAAAAACATGATTTGGAAATTTTTCATTTATGAAACCCGGAGGTTGAGAAACGTAAACTTCATCAACAACATCTCCATTCAAAAATGCACTTTTAACATCCATTTGAAATAATTTAAAATCCTTATGGTATGCAAAAGACAATAATAATCTAATTGATTCTAATCTAGCTACAGGAGCGAAGGATTCTTCGAAATCAATACCTTCCTCTTGACGGTAGCCTTGAGCAACTAACCGAGCTTTGTTCCGGACGACGACTTGGTTTTCGTCGGTTTTGTTCTTGAAGATCCACTTTGTCCCTATGACGGTGTGGTTCTTCGATGGCAATGGAACAAGCTCCCAAACTTCATTCCTCTCGAATTGAATGAGTTCCTCCTCCATGGCTAAGATCCAAGCGCTATCTTCGCATGCTTCATTAACATTCTTTGGCTCTATCGAGGAGGCAAAGGCACAATGAGCGAAGTAGTTCACTTGCGATCTCGTCTTGACACTATCATGGATATTGCCAATGACTTGCTCATGAGGATGATCACGAACGGTATGAAGCCGTTTGGGAATACCTTGGTCACTAGGAACATTCTCAACAACTTCATTAGATGGGTTAGTCTCAATAGAATCAATAGAATCATTAGACTTAGAATTATCAAATGAAACACATAAAACATCCATAGAACCCTCATATGAAATTCTAGTTGGAACAAATCCTTCATTAAATGAGACATGAAGCGACTCCTCGATCGTTGAGGTTCGTTTGTTGAATATCCGGTAGGCTTTGCTACGCGAAGAATATCCAACGAAAATCCCCTCATCAGATCTTGGATCGAATTTGTCCAAACTACCATACGTGTTCTTAATAAAACATTTCGAACCAAAAACACGAAAATGTTTAACTTGAAGCAACCTACCAAACAACAATTCATAACAAGTTTGTTTAGTGCCGGGCCTCAAAAGTATTCTATTAAACACATAGCATGCGGTGTGTACCGCTTCCGCCCAAAATTGATGGCCAAGTTGGCTGTCATCAAGCATAGTGCGAACACACTCCACTAGCGTCCTATTCTTTCTCTCAACTACACCATTTTGAGGAGGTGCACGAGGGAATGAAAAGGTGTGTGTAATACCAATTTCATCACAAAATGTCTCAAAAGACTCATTCTCAAATTCACCTCCATGATCACTACGAATAGTGACAATGGTGGTTCCTAAGAGATTTTGTACTTTCTTAACAAAAATTGTGAAGTTTTCAAAAGCTTCATTTTTATTACATAATGAAAATACCCATGTAAATCTCGAATAATCATCTACGATGATAAGTCCATATCTTGCATTTCCTAAGGAAGCAACTCTAGTTGGCCCAAATAAGTCTAGATGTAATAGCTCTAGTGGCCGTTTAGTAGAAATGCTTTTCTTAGGTTTAAATGAAGATTTAGGAAGCGTGCCACGTTGACAACAATCACAAAAACTTTTCTTTTCAAAAACGAGCTTCGGAAAACCTTTAATGGAATTTAATTTTGAAAGCTTATAAAGTGTTCCAAAGTTCACATGTCCAAAGCGTCGATGCCATAAGTGTTGTTCACTTGTGTTGGCAACGAGACATTGTTCATATGACTTAGGAAGATCCAAAATATAAATATCTTTATGACGAGTGCCGGAAAATAATAAATTATTATTATCACTCAAAATATGACACAATCCTTTCGCAAAGCTAACTTTGTAACCTTTGTCACAAAGTTGGCTTATTGAAATAAGATTATGATTTAAGCCATTAACTAGATAAACATCACTAATTAAGGGTTTAGAAGGGTTACCCACTTTACCAACACCGACCATGGTTCCGCTCTCGTTGCCTCCAAAGACTACCCGGTTCCCATTAGCAATGGGCACCACTCCGGAAAGCAATTGAGCATCGCCCGTCATGTGTTTTGAACACCCGCTATCGAGTATCCAATTCCATTTGGAGCTAAAGTTAAATTTGTTGCTCCTTTTCTTTTTCTTTTCCTTGAGTACCTATAGATGGAAAATTTCATATCATGGTACCCAAGGTCATTGGGTCCAAAAGATTAGATCTTTGGAAGCCAAGTCCAATTGGACTTAGACTTCCCCACATAATTTCTACTATGCACAACATCCGAAAAATAAGCATTCATATACACTTGTTTTTCATCCATGCTTGTGTCCTTTGGGCTCCAAATAGTGAAAATCTTGGGAGCCCTCATCCTATTGGGTGCATGCATGCGACGTTGATTTCTACGTGATGCATGTTGTGGATAGGCATAAGGGACATAATGGAATGGTGCATGTGGATAATTATTCATATGATGTTGTGGGTGAACATATGCATGTGAGGGAACACGTGCGTGAGGGTGTCTCACATGGTGTGCACGTGCCCGAGAATGTGTAGCATAGAAATCATCATATGTGTGAGCCGGTGGAGTAGGACGTGTGTTCCTACGTGGCATGGTATTGGTGTACATATAAGCATGCCCCTTCTTTGGAGGTCCACCCAAAGTGGGTTTCTTTCCGAAAGAGGGTGTGGACGAGGTGGAAGCACCATTGGTAGAAGAACTACCAATAGAGTGTTTGCTACCACTCGTAGAGTCACCGGAAGTTGGCCTAACAAAAGTAGTGTCCGATTTGGATGAACATCCCATCGTATACCCCAAGCCAATGTGGTGATTGGCCGGAAGTAAGTCACTTAGGATTTTATCCAAATGGTCCTTACCCTTATTGAATTTATTAATTCGGCCTAATGTGTTCTCATATTTCTCGGTGAGAGAACGCATAGAGGTATCCAAGTTGGATACTTGCGATGTGAGCACATAAAAACGAGATTTAAGATTCTCATTCTCAATACTCAAAGTCGAGTTTTGAGAAGTTAAATCCGCTATCTTGTGTTCCTCCGGATCTTCAATGCTAACATGTTCAAGTTTAGATTTGAGATTAACAACCTCATTTCTTAACTCTTCAACAACGGTGTCGTTGTTGGTGATGATAGTCTTAGGCGAGATTTGAATGCTAGCTAGGTCATCTTTTACCTTAGTATATCTATATACTAATTTAGTATACTTAGACCATAATTGAGAGTTAGCATTCCTAAGGTCATCCATAGTTACCTCATCGCCTTCGTCGTCACTATCATCGGAAGAGGAGGATCCTTGATCATGCTCCTCTCTTGCCATGAAGCACATGTGCGCTTGCTCCACTTGCTCATCGTCCGAATCTCCGCTTGAGGAATCCTCGGAGTCGGTGAATGTTGCTCCGACAAGTCCCTTTTTGTTCCCTTTCTTGTACTTCTTGGACTTGTCGTACTTTGGCGCCTTCCACTTCTCCTTTTACTTGTTGAGAGGACACTCCGCTTTCATGTGTCCTGGTTTATTGCACTTGAAACACAAAGGAGAGGAAGAGGCGTTAGAAGAACCAAATTTAGCTTTGTTCTTATAGTTACATTTTCGGAAGAAACGGTTGAACTTCTTGGCCATGAGTGACATGGACTCCAAGTCCAACTCGTTTTCCGAGTCTTCATCATCGGTTGATGTGGATGTGGATGGAGCGGCCTTGAAAGCAATATTTTTCTTCTTTGGCTCGTCTTGCTTTAGGTAGGACTTCATCTTTTCCTGCAATTTTAGCTTGCTATCCTTGCGTACCTCGTATGACATTAAAGTACCCATTAGTTGAACTACGGTGTACTTATTCATATCATTACCTTCCTCGATGGCGAAGGTACGCTTTTCCCAAGAAGAAGGAAGTCCTTCGATAAGCTTCGAACACTTCTCCTTTTGGGTGTAGGATTTGCCGAGAGCCTCTAACTCGTTTATGATGTCGACGAAGCGAGCATAATACTCCTTCATCAAAAACTTCTTCTTTGTTAACAACTACGAGTTTAGAGTCTCTTACCCTACTCGTCCCTTCATGTAGAATGAGGAGGGAGTTCCAAATTTGATATGCACTCTTACATGTGCATATCTTATTGAAGTCCTCGGGCTCCAATGCACATTGCAAGACGTTCATTGCCTTGGCATTGCTTACCTCTGCTGCGACCTCCGCGGTTGTCCATTTCTCAAAGTCTTCTTCGGCGGGCTCGACGTATTCCTTCATCGTGGTCCTCCATAGAGATGCACTCCAGAGGAAGGTTTCCATCCGGCATTTCCAGTACCCGTAGTTGGTACCGTTGAAGAATGGAGGCCTCGTAGAGGAATGTCCTTCCATTACCGAAGACGCTCCTTCACGGTTCCTGAAGGTGCCATAGTCGGAAGGTGGACGCATGGTCTTGTTGTCGTTGCCAGACATAGCTGAGTATCTGGCTCTGATACCAAATGTAATGCCCTACAAGCTACTACACAATTACTAGAGGGGGGGTGAATAGTACTTTAAAAATAACAAGGAGTATAATTCCTAATTATAATGCAAACAACTACCAAATCAATTTGTGGAAGCATAAATTGAAGATGACAACAAAATTAACAATGCAAACAAGAGATATTACTGGGTTCGGATCCACCCAAGTCTCTCCGACTTGTTCCCGGTGATCCTACGTCCCAACCACCCGGATCCCCTCCGGATACTTGAGTTAGAAACCCTAACTCAAGATTTCCACTATGAAATACTTGTGAAAAACCTCCACAAGTCAAATCATACAAAATGTAATTTGTGACTCCCACAACCCGGGATCACAACCACACTCTCACAACCGAGAGTGAAACTTACAATTCAAATATGAAATGAAATAAGAAAACTTCTTACCGACAAAATACATATGCCTTGAGTATTGCTTACGAATTAGGGCAAGGATGATTTTGAGGAAGAAGTGGCACCAAACCCTAGCTCCAAGATGTAGATCAGCGATGGAGAGCTTTGGGGATGTTGGTGACCTAGAATCAAGCACTTGGCTTGGAAGGCTTCACACTTAATGAATCTCTCTTTGAAAGTAAGAGTTAGGAGAGATTATTGAATGGAATGATTGAGCTTTGAATGAGCTTGGAATGATTTCTCTTGATCTCTAAACTTGCAATAATATCAGCCTTGGCAGCAATGAATGCAGCCCAACAAGTATATATAGGATAGAGGAAAGAGAGAAAGAAATTCGAGTCATTAAATGCTCCAACGGCTCTTTTCTGAACCTAACTAGTCGGTCAAAGAACAACCACCGACCGACTAGTTCATCAACTAGTCGGTCGGTCAATTAACGCATACCGACTAAAGAGTGAACAGAGAAAAGATCAAAGCACAGACATAAGGAACTAGTCGGTCCAAGAAGAGTAGCTGACCGACTAGTTTCACAACTAGTCGGTCGGTTACTCAACTGAGACCGACTAACAGATAAAACTGAAGTCTGAGCTAAAATAGACTTAGTCGGTCCAAGAACAAATGTTGACCGACTAACTCACCAACTAGTCGGTCAGTAAATGAACATAGACCGACTAACGATAAACAGTAAGTAAGGTGAAAATTTGGCATGTACAGTAAACTAAACTAGTCGGTCCAAGAAGGAAAGTTGACCGACTAGTTCATCAACTAGTCGGTCGATCAATGAACACAGACCGACAAATGATAAATAGTAGCTTAGGTTCAAAAGTGCATGTACAGGGAAAGCTCAACTAGTCGGTCACAGAAGCATCACTGATCGACTAGTTCACAAACTAGTCGGTCGGTGAGTCAACTTAGACCGACTAACTGTAAACAATAAAGAGCTAAGAATTAACTGACTGAAACTAGTCGGTCCAAGAAGCTTTGCCGACTGACTAGATCACCATCTAGTCGGTCAGTTCTTCTTCTTGAACCAACTAACATGCACAAGAAGTCCCGAATCGAAGCGCGAAGCTTCGGGAAGAATTGTATGGACTTCAACTAAGATCCTAGAGCTAAGATATGAGCGTTATGAAGATTTAAACCGTAAGACCTACTCAAGGCTTAACATTCTACGAAAGAAGCTTAAAGACTATAAATAAAACTTGACGATACCGTCTTCAATAGCTTCAATCGAATCTTCATGACTTCTAAATTGGTCCATAAGCTTCAACGAAGCTTTAGGCATACGATCACGTGCTTTAAGAAGTCTTGAGACGTCGTAATTGATATTCTTATGAATTTGGCGACGATCTCCATAACTGCGCTCACAAAGTGTTAGTTCACGTTATATTTATGTTTGTTCATCATCCAAAACCAAATCCGGGGAGTCCAATATCCAACAAAGGGCTCCAATGGCACTAAGGTAAGGTACTTCAGGACCTAACATTTCCTCCCCTCTTCAAGCGGACGAAAGGTGTCCTTATGTACATCCAAAGATCTAACGACCATTGGTGTACTTATAGGATGACATTTATCCATTTGGAAATTTTTCAGTAATTTCCTTGTATATGTGGATTGGTGTAACATGATACCACCACGTAGGTGTTCGATCTGTAAGCCAAGATAATACTTTGTTTTGCCTAGGTCTTTCATTTCAAAAGTATTCTTTAGGCTTGCAGATATCTCAGTGATCTCTGCAGGAGATCCAATAAGATTTAAATCGTACACATAAACGGCGACTATAACAAATCATGTTTCTGATCTTTTAATAAAGATACATGGGCAGACTTCATTATTGGTGAAACCTTGCTATACAAAGAAAACACTCAGTCTGTTATACCACATTTTACCCGATTGCTTAAGACCATATAATGATCTTTGAAGCCTTACAGAGTAGACGTCTCGAGGTCTCTCTGCTATCTCTGGAGGTAATTTATATCATTCAGGGAGTTTCATATAGATTTCTTTATCTATATTACCATATAGATATGTAGTCACAACGTCCATGAGCTGCATTTCTAGGCTTTCCAGAGATGATAAGCTTAATAAAAATCGGAACGTGATCCCATCCATAACAGGGGAATATGTTTGTTCATAATCTATCCCCAGTCGTTGGGAAAATCCCTGCGCTACAAGCCGTGCTTTGTAGCATACGATCTCGTTCTTTTCATTTCTTTTTCTAACGAAAACCCACTTATAACCCACATGTTTTACACCTTCAGGTGTTTGGACTACTGGTCCAAAAACTTCGTGTTTCAAGAGTGAGTCCAGCTCTATTCCTATTACCTCGTTCCACTTTGGCCAATCATCTCTGTGTTTACATTTAGCAAGAGATCGTGGTTCGATGCCATCGTCGTATTCAGCGATGTGCACGGCAATATTGAACGAAAAGTCGTCGTCAACGACAGTGCTTTTTCTGTCCAGTACATCTCCAGTACATACAAAATTTAATGATGTTTCTCCTATAGTTTCCTCTTCAGGGGGAATGTAGGAGGGGAGAGGTAGCTGGTCTGAGCTCAGCATTCTGTGTAGGGTTCATCTTTATTTCTCCAGAATTTTTTCTTTTTCGAGGAGCTTTGTCCTTCGAACCTGGTGGCCGTCCTCTTTTCAATTGAGGTACAACTGATTCTGCTGCTGGTGGATTGCATCTATCTTTGAGGATGTCAATCCTAGCTAGCGTATTGGCAGTAGAGACGTGTGATCTGACAATCTTCTGGTTGTCAGTAAAATTATCCGGTAGTAAATATACTGTATTCTGAAGATGAAGGATCTTCATGATCTCATCTTCACATTGACTAGTACGCGGATCATAATGAGACAAAGTCTTTGTGTCCCAAGAAATGGTCTCAGAAGCTTCTGGCTTCTTAGACTGCGTGCCTAATTTTGGAAATACATTTTCATCAAACTCACAGTCATCAAGACGTGCCTTAAGTGCGTCATCCGTCAGGGGTTTAAGATATCTAATTATAAAGGGTGAATCAAACCCTATATAGATACATAAACGACGATGTGGACTCATTTTGGTCCTCTGAGGAGGTGCAATGGGGACGTAGACTGCACAACCAAACACGCTCAAATGAGAGATATTCGGAGGTGCATCATATGCTAGCTGCATCGGCGATAAAACATGGCTACCAGAGGGCTGTATTCTGATAAGCGATGCGACATGCAATATGGCATGGCCCCAAGCATCCACAGGTAACTGAGATTGCATCAGCATTGGACGTGCAATCCATTGCAGTCTCTTTATAAGAGATTCTGCTAACCCATTCTGGGTGTGAACATGTGCTACTGGATGTTCAACTTCGATGCCAGTTGCTTGGCAATAGTCTAGAAAGACTTGAGAAGTGAATTCTCCCGCATTATCAAGACGTAGTTTCTTGATATGGTTATCGGAGAAATGATCCTGCAACTTAATTATTTGTGCCAAAAGCTTTGAAAAAGCTAGGTTGCGGGTGGACAAGAGGCACACGTAAGACCATTTTGATGATGCATCTATCAGTACCATAAAGTACCGAAATAGGCCACAAATATCCCCAGGTATTCTCTCCAAGAAGCTAGGAGACTCTAATCCCACTTTCAAAAGGGATAGTCTCGTTATTAATTTGCCCTTGAAACAAGGCAGACATGGAAAATCACCTTTCTGAAGAATCTTCAGGTTCTTCAGATTATGTCCAAAAGATTGGGTGATGATGCGGTGCATCATTGCTGATCCCGGGTAACCAAGTCTGTTATGCCCGAGTTTGAATTCTGGAGATGAAAGGCACTTTTGATGCACCGTCAAATTAGCTTCTATAGGTTTAATTATGAGTATGATAGAGACCCGACGGGAGTCCCTTAAATAGTTCTAAGACAGTTTTTAAACCGTCTTTTTGACGAGTAACATACAGATATTCATCCTCATGTATATCTATAGTTTCTAAGTGATATCCGTTTAAACGAATATCTTTGAAACTTAATAGATTCCTATTTGATTTAGGAGAGTAAAATGCATCTTGTATTAGTAGTCTCGTGTTATTTGGGAGCATAATCATTGTTTCACCAGAGCCTTCAATTATGTTTAACAGTCCTGAAATAGTAATGACATGACCATCATAATTATTTAAGCTAATAAAATGGCTTTTTTCTCGAAAGATTATGTGCGTCGAGTTACTGTCTACTAGACACTCACACTTCATCTATAGATAATGAAATCAATACTCATAACATAAATGTAGTTAGTAAAAACATTATTCTAATATTAAAATATCAGTTTTCACATGTGACTCTGAAAGATTACGAAAAAAATGTCATGGGGTTTGTATTGTTGCGAGGATGGTGAAAATGACAACCGTTTTAGATTTTGAGTTAAAAAAAATCGTTTAATCATATTTAAACTCGTTTGAAAACTTTTCGAATACAGAAATACGTGTTAGAAATACGTGTTGAACAAAATCAGCCGTTTGGGATGTCGACAAGAGGGGGGGAGGAATTGCAAACGTGTAAATAGGTGGGGTTGTGTAGGTGCGCGAAGCAACTCCCAACATCATGTGGCCGGTGTCATACATGAAAGTCGACTATAAATCCCAAAAGAAGCAATGAGAGAGCCCATCTTCTCACATTCAATCCACCGAAATTCCGCAAATGGACTCCAGCTGCGTCTACATCGCCATCTCCCTAGTCTCTCTCCTCCTCTTCACAAAGCTTCTCTCCTCCGCCTCCGCCGTCATCAAGAACAAGAAAAAACGGCCCCCGAGCCCTCCATCCCTCCCGATCCTCGGCCACCTCCACCTCTTCAAGAAACCCCTCCACCACACCCTCGCCCGCCTCTCCGCCCGCTACGGCCCCGACGCCCTCCTCCTCCGCTTCGGCTCCCGCCCCGTCCTCGTCGTCTCCTCCCTCTCCCTCGCCGAGGAATGCTTCACCAAGAACGACATCGCATTCGCCAGCCGCCCCCGCCTTCCTTCCTCCAAACACCTCTCCTACAACTACACCACCCTCGGCGCCGCCAACTACGGCCCCCACTGGCGCAACCAGCGCCGCATCGCCACCGTCGAGCTCCTCTCCTCTCACCGCCTCGGCTCCTTCTCCGCCTCCCGTGCCGCCGAGGTGGGCGCGACGGTGCGAAGGCTCTACACTGAGTCGTCGGAAAAAATTGAGGGCTTCCATAGGATCGAGCTGAAATCGAGGCTGTTTGGGCTGGCGCTGAACACCATGATGATGATGATAGCCGGGAAAAGGTACTACGGAGAGGACGCGGCGGACTCGGAGGAGGCGGCGAGGTTCAGGGAGGCGGTGGAGGCGGTGTTCAGGCTCATCGGAGCGTCGAACGTCGGAGATTTCTTGCCGTTTTTGGGGTGGATGGATTTTCAGGGAGTGAAGAAGAAGATCAAGAATTTGGCGGAGTACAGGGATGCGTTCATACAACGACTGATCGACGAGCACAGAGAGAGGGGGAAATTAGAAGAGAGGACGATGATCGGAGATCTGCTTTCGATGCAAGGGACGGATCCGGAGTACTACAGCGATCAGATGATCAAAGGCCTGGTTATCGTGAGTTATATTTATTGATTTATATATCATGTTTGCTTGTTTCTTTATGACACGAACCTTTCTAACATGCATCTACCTAAAATATAATCCAAGAAAAAAATATCTATATTGAACAATATTAAGGAAACAACAAAAATCTATGTCCTTGTTGGGAAAGAGGATGATTGGAGTACGAATTTGAATTTTTTTTATGAGAATTGCTACATGCACCCCTAGAAATAGGGGTGCATGTAATGATGATTACCTAAATTGGAAATTAATATCACCTCATTCGGTCCTTTCACCATACCAATCGGTTACTTTTTCCTTTTTTAGAACTTAATCATTGTATGCACCCCTATGATAGGGGTGTATATAGTTTTCATCTTTTTTATAACCTTTTCTTCGAAGCTACAGCCACTCGTGATCACACACGTCCCCAATTTGATTTTTTTTTATTTTTTCCGGACGGGAATTGTCAATCATTGCTATTTGCACCTCATTTTTTTTGATAGTTTTGTTTTTTATTAATTAAGTATTATAATTAAGTATTTAGTTTAATTATTATTAAAACCCATGGACCCCACATCAACTTTTTTCAAACAAAATTCTCAACAAAACAAACACAATAAAGTTGCGTGGGACCCACACAACTTTCCAACACACCTTCCAACAAAACAAACACAAACACAAACTTTCACAAAATCTCATTCCAACAAAAACGAACATGCACTTAGGAGATCGGGGCGTGATTTGTTTTTGGCTGGTTGGAATGTGGAAAAATTAACTTGATCACATGTAAATATTGTTGGAATTTAAAATAATAAAAAGTAAAGAAATTGGCCAACTATACACTTGGCTGTTTGAACCCTTTGATCATAGGATTCAA
>JAULAV010008085.1:0-28002 GCA_030789695.1 Scilla litardierei | reverse complement strand
CGGCCCTGTCGGCATGTCCATGGGGCCGAATGGCCTTGTTGGTGGCTTCCGGGGTTCGCGAGTTTTTGTCCCTCCCTCGCGGCCTCCTCCTCTTCCTCCATGAAGTAGTTATCGGTGTCGGAGAGGAGTCCTTCTAAAAGTTCCTCTTTTTCCTTTTCCTTTGCCAAAGTTCACGCCTTTTGCTCCGGATCTACCTTTTGGGCGAGCGTCGCCGCCACACTTTGCTTCGTCGTCGCCGCGCTTTGATTGATGGCCTCCATAAGTTGCGCAAACCTCCGATCTGCAAGACTTGCTTGTTCATCCGCGCCTTACTTGATCCCTTGGATCTCGCCTTCCTAGCTTTCCTTGATCCCTTGGATCTTGCCTCCAAAGCTTTCAAATTTGCTTTCGAACCTTTCCAACTTCTCTTTCAACATGTCGATTATACACTTTGTTCGTGTGACCGTCATGGATCGACGGGCTCTAATACCAAATTGATACGATTAAGGCTTTTTGTGGGGAAAAAGTTGGGATTTTTGGTGAAAGGACAAATAAAAGAGATTTTTATATAGATTCAGATCTATATGCCCCAATTTTGAGAAGTGGCAAACTCCTAACTTTCAATTAGAGTCGAGTGTCTAAATCTCCAACTATTGTCTGTGTACAAATTATCTAGGGAATAACCTAAGGGGATTAACAATTCAATTCAAGTATAAACCCCGTTAGGGCCGGCCCTAGGCTATAAATAGGGGGAAATTACAGAATTGCTGAATTTTTGACAAAACCTCACTAATTTCCGAATTTACGAAAATGCCACTGGGGCCAAAAATCCCAAACGCATCAAATAACATTATGTTTTTTTACTTTAGGTTACCAAGTTTCCTCCAATAAGTATGATAGTCTGACATAGATCTTATATCTTTTCTATTTTATGCATAGCTAGAATCAGACATCATGTAAAGCGACCTTACCTGGATATCTATTATACATTTGACAGTGTTTTTTGAATTCTAGGGCTGACTAGGACAAGCTGACTAGGACAAACATGTTGATAGAAAGACGGCTTGGATTTAATCTTGAGGAATGAATGGTTGAGATGAGATTTTGTGAAAAGTTTTGGAGGGAAAAACCTTTCTAGGGAAATGAAAGTTTTGTGGGAATGAAACTTTAGGGGGAATGAAACTTTATGGGGGAATGAAAGTTTCTAGAGAAATGAAACTTTATGGGGAATGAAAGTTTTTTGGGAATAGCAGAGTGCACGCAATTAATGCATTTGGGAAAAAACAAAAACTTGCACTTAATGCTGCAGATCTAATGCTGCTGCAGATCTAATGATATCTTCCTCAACGCCAGGCACACCATCTCTTCGACTCATGGTGCAAAGATGCGCGCCGAAGGTGCCCGCGCCGCTAAAATGTTTTACGCTAATTTGTTGTTCCGCGCCTAAAGAGCCCGCGTCGGTTTTTTTACGCTAATTTGTTGTTCTGTGTCGAATGCGTCCGCGCCGAATTTGTTGTTCCGCACCGAAGGCGTCCGTGCCACTAAATATTTTTATGCTAATTTGTTATTCCGCGCAATTTTGGCTGTGGAAATAATTTTTTCGGGAAATAAAGATTTCGCAGGGGAAAATCTTAAATGAACCGTGCCCGCGGGCACGGGTTATGACTAGTGCTTTAATATTTTGCAAGATACTCAATGCTGCTCTTTTGTAAATTTCTCTAGGCTAATGCGTAAACTAGCTGGCTAACCCAACATCAAACAGATAATCCAGTCTAGTAACAGTTAAATATACAAGCTTTTCAACCAACCTATTGTTTGACGAGACATTTTCTAGCAAAGGATTAGAATCATCCCACAACTCAGTATTTGCTTTCATAGAAGTATGTGCAGGTTTGCAACCTAGTAATCTAGTATCATGCATGGTTTGAGGTATCGCCCGATACCTCTTGGTATCGGGCGTATCGGACCGGTATCGCCCAGTACCGGTCCGAAACTGACGCATGAAATCGGTATCGGCCGAAACCCTAGGGTTTCGGCCGGTTTCGCCCAGTATCGGGCGAAACTGGCAGAAACCCTAGGGTTTCGGCCAGGAAATGTGAAAGAAACAGACCAAAATCAAAAAATAAGAGGAAGAAGAAGAGAAACAAGGAAGAAACTGAAAAAACAGAAAATCGATCTTACCTCGCCGGGCCGCCGCGCCGCGCCGCCGCCTGCCGTCGCGCGTCACCGCCGCCTGCCGCCTCGCCTCACCGCCGCTGTCGCACCGCCTGCTGCCGCTCCCGTCCACTCCTGCCGCACCCGTGAGATAGAGAGAGAGAAGACCGCGTGTGGAGAGGGGGAGAATGACGTGCGAGAGAGAGAATTGGGAAATTTGAATGGTAAACTTGTAAATAAGTTATATGTATGAGTAGAGAAAGATATTTTATGGCAAACTTGTAAATAGGTGATATGTGCACAAAGCAAAATGGTAGGTGCGCAAAGCAACTCCAAGGCAAACTTGCAAATAAGTGGTACGTGCGCAAAGTAAAACGATGGGTGTGCAATGCAAACTTATAGCTACTTTAGTTTTTTTACGTATCTGATAGATTTTATGTATTTAAAACTACCGATACTGACCAACCGAAATCCACGTTCAATACCGCCGAAACGGACGATACCGATACCGAAACTTAAACTTTCGAGAGAGCGATACCGATACCGATACCGAGACCTCAAACCTTGGTATCATATAATCTAGTATCATGTAGTAACCAATGGCATACTTTCTTTACCATAGAACCACACCAGTCTTGTTACTTGCAACTTCTGTTCTTAGAAAATATCTTGACCTTTCCATATCATTTGTATCCAATAAGTCTGTAGGTTCTCTATGTAATTCCATGATAATCACTACCAGTTATACAAATATCAACATACATACCAAAATGATAGATTCCGAATCCTCTGTTGAATGAATACCGATCGATTGGAATGGCACCTTCCATAGCCAGCATCTCCAGCCACCTGGTTGGAATGGCACCTTCCATAGCCAGCATCTCCAGCCACCTGGTTGAACGTCTCAAATCAAGCCCAATGACACTGCTTCAGCCCATACATCACTTTTCTTAGCATAGATAATATTCTTTCCTTGAACTATGTACCCAAAAGGTTGCTGAATGTAAATTCTCCTCAAGATCACCGTACTGAAAGATGTTCTTGACATCCAACTTGAACATATGTCAGTGGTGATTAACTGATAGAAAAATTATCCAAATCGTATTCAGGCAAGCTATACGAGAGAAGCTCTTTAGATAGTCTATGACAGTGTTTGAGTAAAAGCCTTTAGGACCAAACAAGCTTGATACATATCCATCATCATATGTAGCTGATATGACACTTTATAATGGCGTCAAATTTTATACATTTGTATATATTAATTTTTGTGAATTCTTGGAAATTTTTCCAGAATTTTTACATGTTTATTTGTGTGTTAATCTGTAACCAGTTATTTCTCAAACCATAACCCATTTTATTAAACGCAACCCATTTCTTTCTTTAAACCCAACTTAATATTCTTTTAAACTCATAACCCAGTTATTTAGACTTAACACATTATCGTTTCTTAAAAGTCAAGCCCATGAACCAACATCTTCTTAAAACTCATTCATTTATTCTCAAGCACAAACCCTTTTACTTAACCCAAGCCCACTACCCAAAACTCTAACCCATCACTTAATTTCTCTCTACACTCTCCCTTCATATTCACCGCCGTCACTCATTTTTCTCCCACTTACCTTGCGTGCATGTTCTCTCCATCTCCCCCTCTTCCGCGCATAACCGACGTCCCTTTACTCAACCCTAACTGCTCGGCTCCACTATTCTTCCTTTATTTCTTCTTTCTCATCCTCTCCTATAAAACCCTAGTGAATTTCTATTTTTCAGTCTAAAATCTTTGCGGGTTGAGTTGTTTGGAGCTTCGATCTTGTCCTTGGGTGTCTGATCTTCCTCAAAGTCGTCTCTTTTTTACTTGGCAGTCGCATCCGCTTGTGCGGCAAGTTGGCGAGGTCGAGTGAGCTTTCCAATTAGTTTTCTGGCTATCCATCACTTCGGTGAATGGTAGATTTCATTAAGTTCAATTTTCCGGTCTCAATAAAATCGGACTTTTTAAAAAAATTATGATGATTATGTGATTTGTTATGGTGATCTTACTTGGACATGAAGTGTACAAATTTTTTTGGATAAATTGTTAATGAGGAAATGTTATATGCTAGGATGATAATTTTTTGAGCATCTTCATGCATACAATGTTTTTATTTGAGTTAAATTTTGGTGGTAAAATTGTTGACCATGATTGAATGATGAAGTTGTTATTTTGATGAAATTTTTTCCTCTTATAACAATGAATAATTGGAGCACACATTGAGATTGGGGATTGAGGGAATTTTAATTTTTAACAATATGATTTTTGTTTGAGGCTTATTGGCTTTTGAGCATCTTTCTTCCACCAAAATTGTTTGACCTTGCATTTGTTAGTCTAGTGCGGCCTTCTCTGTTGGGGGTTTGACGGCTTCATTTGAGCTTGGCGGCCTCTTTATGGGTGATGCGGTTTGCCTCTTCCTTTTATGGGGCTCTGGATGCTAAGTTTGACTTCATTTTGTTGCCTTCATTTTTAGGGTTGTTGATGTTTTGTTTGCCCCATCCTTTTGAGACCCGTGGATGTGATAGGAATCAAGCAAATCTGAAATTATATTGAAGAAAAACACGATAAAAAGATAACTTTGGCTACAATTCTAGGAGCAACCGCCCTCCCAAGACGCCAATAAGCGAGGACATCTGCACTTTCCTAAGAACTCTCTCAAGAATAACTCAATAATCAAGCATAAAGAGATATGACGGCTACCCCTAGTTTAAGGATAAACACACTCTAAACAATTACAAGTTTGCCATTAAAATATCAATAAACCCCTTGGGCGCATACGCAGGCTGGCTGCGCGGGTCCGCCTCCTACTGTAGACTCGAGTCCCATCACTACTCCCTCCTCAAAGAGACACCTTGTCCTTAAGGTGGAAATCTGGGAATTGCTGCGCCATCACGTCCTTGGACTCCCACGTGCTCTCATGCTCTGGCAAATCCTTCCACTGCAGCAGCACCTGTCGATCTTCAGTGCTCCCTCTACGAACCCCCTTCAGCACCTCAGGCTCCAAGCTCACATTCATATCATCAGTCAACGTCTTTGGAAGGGCGGGTGAAGGTGTGTGGTCTCCGATAAACTGGCACGACTGCGATACATGGAATACCGATGGATATCAGATCCTGGGGGTAGTCTCAACCTGTAAGCAACTGGTCCCACCCTGGCCTCGACCTCGATAGGCCCAAAATATCGCGGTGCTAACTTCTCATTCTTCCTGTGGGCCAAGGATATCTGCCGGTAGGGTCTCAGCTTCAAGTACACCATATCCCCAACTGCAAACTGCATATCTCTGCGGTGAAGGTCTGCCCTCGTCTTCATAATTTGCTGAGCTCTAGCCAGGTGGAGCTTCAGTTCCTCTAAAATCTGATCCCTCTCTGTCAGGTACTGCTCCACATTTGATACTGGTGTCGTCTCCTGCCCATAGTGCAGTAAATGTGGGGATCACGTCCATACCGGATCCTGAACGGTGTTGTCTGGGCTGCAGTGTGATTGGATGTATTATACCAGTACTCCGCCCATGCCAACCAACGAGCCCACTTGGGATTTTCTGAAATAAAACACCACAGATAAGTCCCCACACTCATGTTGACGACATCAGTCTGGCCATCTGTCTGCGGGTGGTAGGCGGTGCTCTGCCTCAACAATGTACCCTGAAGTCTGAAAAGCTCCTGCAAGAATCTACTCTGGAACACCTTGTCCCTGTCAGAGACAATGTACTTTAGTGGCTCATGCAAGCGAATGACCTCTCTCACAAATACCTCCGCCACCGTCACTGCGTTGGAAGGATGTCGGAGTGGTATAAAGTGCACATACTTGCTGAGGCGGTCTACCACAACAAATATGACCGTATATCCTCCCAACAATGACAATGGCTGTAGTAATCCCCCAGAGCCATCGCCTAATACTTGTGACGCTGACAAACGTCACACTTTGCAACCATCCTCGCCATATCCTTCTTCATTCACTTCCAGTAGACCTCCTTCGTCAGCCTCTGGTAAGTCTTGGGACCCCAGAATATCCTCCTATGGCGTTGCCGTGGAACTCATGAAGTATGGTTAGTATATATGTCGAAGTCCTCAGCAGAACCAATCGCCCCTAATGTAGCAGTCATCCCTCCTGAATAGTATAATCTGGGTACTCCGTAGAGCCCTGCAATAGTGCCACCAGTATGCCTGCCAAGTCCTGGTCCTGCTTAACCTCATACTGCAGTGGCTCCCAGTCCTGTAGTACTGAAACCGCCAGTGTCGCCAACTCCACCTCTCGTCGCGAAAGGGCGTCTGCCACCTTGTTCTCTAGTTCGGGGCGATACTCAATCTCAAGCCTGTAACCCATCAGTTTCTGCAGTCACTTCTGATGCTCCTCTGCTACCATGCACTGCTCTAATAGCTATTTGAGGATCCTCTGATCTGTGCGCATCAGGAAACTCCTCCCCAACAAGTACGGTCTCGACTTCTGGATAGACATGACAATGACTATCAACTCCCTCTTGTAGACAGACCGTAGTTTGGCTCTAGCGGTCAACACCTGACTGTAATACGCAATGGGCCGCTGATCCTGCATCAAAACCGCTCCCAATCTGTGTCCCGACTCGTCCGTCTCTACCACGAAGGGTCTTAAAAAGTCTGGCAATGCCAAAACTGGCATGTTGGTCATAGCCTCCTTTAAGGCCTCAAATGCTGTCGTCGCCTCTTCACTCCAAATGAACTGGTCCTTCTTAAGTAGCTCGGTCAGTGGCCATGCGATAGTCCCGTATCCCTGCACAAATCTGCGGTAGTAACTTGTCAAGCCCGGGAATCTCTGCAGCCCCCTGAGGGTGGTGGGGCGCGGCCAGTCTAGCATCGCCGCAATCTTCGATATGTCCGCTGCCACTCCGGCTGTCGATACCACATGCCCTAGATACTCCACCAGTGAATAAGCACTTCTTTCTGTTCGCGAACAGCCGATGGTACTGCATCTCTTGGAACACGACCTGTAGGTGGTCCAAGTGCTCTTCCAAGGTACGATTGTACACCAATATATCATCGAAGAAAACTAGTACAAATCGTCTCAGGTAAGTGCAGAATACCTTGTTCATCATGGCCTGAAAGGTAGCTGGTGTGTTAGTCAAGTCGAAAGGCATGACTAAAAACTCGTAGTGGCCCTCATGCGTCCTGAACGCTGTCTTGGGCATGTCCTCCCGTCGCATCCTCATATGGTGGTAGCCCGACTTGAGATCTATCTTGGTGAATAAGGCTGCCCCGTGCAACTCATCCATGAGCTCATCAATAACTGGTATGTGAAACTTATTTGGCACTGTCTCCTTGTTCAAGGTCCTGTAGTCCACACAGATTCGTCAGATCCCATCCTTCTTCACTAAAAGCACTTGACTAGAGAAGAGACTCACACTAGGCTGTATCACTCTCGCATGCACCATCTCTGTCACCATCCGCTCGATCTCATCCTTCTGATGCTGGGGATAATGGTAGGGTCTCACGCTGATGGGGGACACCCCTCCCGCAGTACTATGGCGTGCTCGTGATCCCTCGGCGGTGGAAGACCTCCTCGAACTAGTCCTTCAGCTGCTATACTTCTCCTGGAATGGGCTGCTCTCCACTAGCCTCAGCGCCCCCTCCCGTCAATGAATATAACTCCACTAAGTATCCCATGCTCTCTGTCTGAATGGTCCTCACTATGGTCTTCAGTGAGACCAATACTCTACATAGGCCGGGGTCCCCCTTAATGTGACTGCACTCCACTTCTCCTGAAACTCCATTCTGAGCAGTTTCCAATTCACCGTCATTTTTCCTAACGTCTGTAGCCATGTCATGCCTAGGATGATGACAGTGCTCCCCAAGTCTAGAGGCAAGAAGTCTGCTATCACCTGCACCCCTGTAATATCATCACTAATCCTCTGCAAACCCCCCAGCTGCTCTTCTTCTTCCCCATCCCTATCATGACACTGAAGCTGCCACAGTCTGTCAACTGAAGCTCCTGCTGGGCCACCACTGTCCTGAAAATGAAATTGTGGGTCCCCACTGTTGATAAGGACTGTCACCTCCTGGTCGCCGATGTCCCTTTAACTTCATGGTATGGTTCAGTGTGAACCCCACTATAGAGTTAAGGAAAATCTCTGCCACGTCTAACTGGTGGCCATCCGACTCCTCTACCTCAACGGTCTCGTCCCCAAACTCGGCCTCGTCATCCTCATCCTCAAGCAGCAGTACCTGGAGCTTGCGCCCCGCACATATGTGTCCTAGTGTGAACCGATCGTCGCATCTAAAGCATAGGCTCTTCTGCCGCTTCTCTCGCATCTCCGCGTCAGTCATCCGCTTGAACTGTCTCCGAGTTGCGGTGCAGTACTCTTCTCCCCACTCTTCTCCCGGGTGGCAGGATCTGCTCCCGTAGTGGCTCTCTGCTGTCCTCCTGTCACTGTCTGACTACGGAAAACTGGTCCACTTCAACCATCCCTCGCATTCCTCTCCTCCACCTGCCAATCATCCGCCATCTGAGCGTACTCCATGGCCTCCATCAGACTCTGGGACTTTTGCATGTGCACTGCTGCTCGAATAGTGGCCTTCAACCTCTTCATGAAGGTGGTCTCCATCGTCTTATTTGTCACCCCATGCACCTGTCCTGATAAGGCCTCGAACCTCTCTAGGTAGTCTCTCACCGTGCCCTCCTGCCTGAGTGATAGCAGTTTTTTCCGCACGTTTCCCAAGTGGAGGTCTCTGAACCTCTCCACCATCTGATCCCTAATCTCATCCCATTAGCGAAAAGGACGCCTCACATCATTTCACTGAAACCAAGCGAGGGCCTTCCATTCAGACAGATACCCGCTGCCTCCAGCTTCTGCTCCTTAGTCATGCGAGAGACTCTAAAAAATCTCTCCGCTTTGTAGATCCAGAAGAACGGGTCCGCCCCATCTAATACATGCATTTTCAACTTCTGCAGTCTGTCCATATTGAATCCTCCTGATCCTCCCGTCCTCTGCCATGTCTAGGCTGGTGGTAGTATTGCCAACTCTCCTGGTGCCGCTCATAGCCACCATAAGGGCCTCCCTATGGAAACCGTGGTCCCCCGTAGGCCACCTCCTCGGTCCCCATGTCCACCCCCTTCGTCGCCTCCAAACTTGCCCCTTGTCCATCTTGGAAGTCTCTGTAACCTTTTCCCATGCCTCCGGTGCGTCCCCCATGGTGGTGGGGGTAGAGGTTGCCACTTGTCATCGCCAAATCGAGGGTCGGGAGGGTTCTGATACCCCTCACCATCATCTCTGTGCTCCTGGAAGTCCCGGGGTCAAATTCCTCCTCGAAATCGTGCGTCGGGTCCTCCAGATGGGGCTGGTCGTCACGAAAAGGCTGTAACCCAACTTCTCGTGCATCAAAACCCCCGCGCGGGGGTTCCCTGTGATCCGCGGGGCCGCGGCAGGCCTAAGGAGGCCCTGTTTGATGTCCCCGGTGCCCCAGCGGCCCCCTACTAGTCGGCGGGGGTTACCGGGGGCCCCGGGGCCTTCGTCGGCCCCGGGCAAAGCCGGGGAGGTGTGCCGCCCCCCCGGCGGCTGTCCTGGGGGCCCGCGGGACCCGGAGGGATGTCCTGCGGCCCCCCGTCGCATTTCTTCGCGATAATCCACCTTCCACGGCTTCCCATCTTCCTCCTCGTTGTACTCCTCCCTGTGGACGGCCTCCACATCAAAAATCTCCGTCTTTTCCTTTACTTTGATCAAAGGTGGCGCCTTTCCCGCTGATTTAGGGTTTCCATCCTTTTTCCATCCTTTCCCGCATTGGCCGTCAATTGAAAGATCAATTGCGCGAATTGTTCGTCTTGTTTCTCTTGCCTCGCCGTCAATTTTTTGATGGAAGCCGTCAACTTCGCCATGGATTCATCGTTCCCCGTCAAGGATTTCTTTATCCCGTCGATTTTGCTAGTAAATTTCGCCTCCAAAGTCTCGAACTTGTCTTGTGATCTTGTCGAAGCCGACATGGATCGTCATGTGATCTGATACCAAATTGATAGGAATCAAGCAAATCTGAAATTATATTGAAGAAAAACACGATCAAAAGATAACTTTGGCGACAATTCTAGGGGCAACCACCCTCCCAAGACGCCAATAAGCGAGGACGTCCGCACTCTCCGAAGAACTCTCTCAAGAACAACTCAATAATCAACATAAAGAGATATGCCGGCTAACCCTAGCTTAAGAATAAACCCCCCTCTAAATAATTACAAGTTAGCCATTAAAATATCAATAAAGAGAAAGGTGTCGAAAATGCCCCTAGGGTGTGTGCGCGGGCTGCTGGTCGCGCGCGGGCTGGCTGCCGTGGGTCCGCCTCCTGCTGTAGACTCGAGTCCCATCAGGATGCCTCTGTTTGCCTCTTCCTTTTGGGGGCTCTTCTTGCTTGTTGCCTCTGATTTGAGGCTGCAAATGCGCCTCTGTTTTGGGGATGCCTATGGCCTTCTTGCGACTGTTTCCATTGTCGTTCCTTGTGGGTTCCTGTTGTTGTTTCCGCCGTTGTTTCATGCGGTTTCCTACAGCCCGTGGATGTTCCCCCTCTGATTGTTCCCCTTTTGTGGCTGTTTCATTTAGCCATGTTTTCATTTTCCTGCGGTTGACTTCCTCTTGTGTTTTTCGTAGCAGTGTTTTCCTGTGTTGATTCTTGTGGCTAAGTTCTTCCACAAATGCATAGTCTCAAATAGTTTACTATTTTTCAATGTTTTATTATGTTTCTATTGTGGGTTGAATAAAAAGAATATAACAATCACTTCTTTAAATTCAAAATGAACTGTGGCTTGTCTCGCATCCCGGGAACCGGAGCATGACATCCATTGACAACCAATGAAATTTGCTCATATGGAAGCATGTGCCGGTTCCTACATGCCATGTGTCAATCGAGTTATCATCATCGTAGTTCTCTTCCCGTCAAGATGAAACACAGCTTCCTCCTAAGACTTGAGAATGAATATTGAAAAAAAAGTGGCAATGTAAAATGTTGGAAAGAGAGGGGAGTCAAATGATGATATAAAAAATGTGAGATATGATGTAACGTAGATGATAATTTACTTTTATGTTAAGCAATTGAGAGATGCGGGTTTGATGGAGTGGTAGAAGGAACATCATGTGCATTTGGAGAACCCACTGTTCTAGAAGTTGGATCATCATATGGCGAGACAATCATTCCTTACTTGAAGCATCGAATATACACATGCAAAGGTTTTGGATTGTCTGAAATATAAGGACTACAAATAAGTTTTGGAATAGAAGATGGATGAGAATCTACATACGGAGCTGGGGCAAAATAGCTAACAGACTCAAAAACGGTAACGATTGTCGAAACATAATATTAATGATGGACTAGTTGAAACCAGCGACAGCCTTTCTGTGTCATAGAGTACCAAACTAACACGTTCTTTATTGATTTTGTGTCCTAGAGTACCCTACTAACATGCAGTGATAATGTGTGAAGATCTAAGTTGTAGATTTTGAACAAAATACGTAAAATTAAATACAAAAGGTGGTAAGGAGAATATTGGGTTGTCAGGAAACAATCAATAGTATGGTATTTGACCATTTAGCATAGCTGTTAATTCGGTAACATGAACACAAAATTGCCTCGGACCATCAGTATTTTGGTATATGTATTTCAAGCTTAAGTGTTCATGTAACATCTAGCAAATGTACATGTTTTTAATACCATTTTGCTTAGATGTGTGCATAAGTCTGATGCAAAATTCTATTCGAGTAATAGGAAGATAAAACATCTTTTTGTACATATTCAGGTGCATTATTAGTATGGGAAAATATGAATATTCATAAAAAAATGCCGCTTCATTTCATTAAAAAATATTTAAAATTTCTAAGTATATACGCACTATATTTTAACAAATAAATCCAAGTTATACCAGATAATCATCAGCAAAAACTTAGAAATAGATTGCCTATTTTTTTTTTATCTCATACACTTTTAGCATAATACCTAAAAAATGAAGTTGTTTCGTGAAAAAGTAGTTTTCATGAATTTTTGGGATATACGAAAAGAAAGATTCTGATTTTTTTATTACCAAACATTCCTGGTGTATCTATTATTAGGTATTTTGTGGTCTTTAAGAAATCCTTATTTACTGGATGGCAGAACGAGGAAATATAACAAAAATCAAACCCAGAAGAACATCATGTAGGACCTCAATCATTTGAATGCACTAAATTTAAAGGAAAACTTCTACAAATATTGACACAACCTGGATAGGAAGCACATTGATGCTTTTTAATCTCACATGACTCACACTACATAGATGACATAGTAGACTCAATGTGCAAAACTTCATGAAGTCTTTGCAAAGACCGATGATCTAGATAATAGTGGCACAATACTAAGATCTTATATGCAACAAACAAGCATGTGGGGGAGTTTTCAATATCCTAGTTGTACAATCCTTTTTTCTTACAACCCGAATCAATCTTCATCTCAATCTAAAGGTTCTAAAACATAGTAAGAAGGAAACAACATTACTGAGAAGGTTATATAGTTAGCTAATTAATAAACAAAAGATTAACAGAGAATATACTATTATCTAGGGCTAATGAGGTAGTTTGATCTATACATATTTCATAAACAACAGAAGATGAACCATCGACTAAACAAATTATAGTACAGATGTAATGAAACAAAAAAAAAATGAAAATTGGTTATAGTTCCTGTCATATGTGAGGATAAGACTCGTTGCATATCAACAAAAGTTAAGAATGCAGTACCTAAGATCTCATCATGGGCAGTGAAGTAGGATGCATGTGATAGCTGAGAAAATTGAAGCCTCATTAATTGATCATATACTGCTTTAGAAATTTGACCAATTCCTTGACTAGTAGCATCAGACTCAGTATCAGTGAGAGTGACCAAAGACTCAGCAGCAACAATAATCTGGGCCAAGTCAGGCTTCCTAAACTTCATCCAATTTTTTGTGAGGGATGGTTGCTCTTGATGTAGTGCACACAGTGACAAGGATCTTATCTGCTAAGGAAGATCATTCACTAAGTCACATCCTCTAAAGGCACAGTTGTCCACAGTTTAATACTCGAGTCATCCTAGTTGAACTCTTAGAAGTAGACGAATTTTTGGCTGAAGTTTCGTGGGCTACCTGATGAACATGAGCAAGAGTAGCTGATAGAGAAGGAATTGAGTCATCTTTAATAATCTGACTACGAATCTACTGGGCAAGCATATCATGTAAGCCATATACAAACTTGATTGCTACAAGTTCCTCTTGATACTGCTGAAGCGTTTTTGAGTTTTAAACCAATGGATGATGCATGTTGTTCTTGGCTAAGACATCTTTAAGCTCAGAGTAATTAGAAAGAGGCCTTCCATCACGCTTCATAAAGATAGCTTCCATCCTGCTTCATAAAGATAGCTTTTTGTGTAAATCAGCAACTACAGAGACATGATTCTCATTCTTGTACATTTTCTTTAGTGTACTTTAGATCTCTTTGGCAATCTTTTAAAACATAATGCTTATACTGACCTTCTCCTCCATCCTGTTAAGGAGCTATTTCATCACACAGCATCACTTGCAAGTTGGTCACTATACTCGTTTAATTTTGAGTCCAATGGATCTTTCACGAGGTGTTTCTTCTTCTAAGAACCAACAAACAGATTGAAATATTTGGCCCAAATGAGATAGTTGGCCCTAATACAATTTTTCATTAATAAGAGAATGTTTTAGAATGGCGGAATTCACAAACTTCGTCACCTGAAGCTATGATAGCCGGAAGTTAGCTAGAAAGCACGCCATAAAAAGATCTAGTACAGATCCAAGATAGCCAGTAGTAGATCTAGTTTAGAACTAAAGCAGCCAGTACAGGTAGTAGATAGCTAGAGAATTGCATTAATCAGAACTTAAAAAAGAACATAAATTTTTTTGAATCTGAAACATGGTCGTTTTTTGATCTAATAAGAAATAGAACAGACGTGGTCAGTGCCAGATCTGAAAGAAAAGATATATAAATACAAGGAAGGAGTGGTGGTTGCATCCATTGAGGGAAGCTGCAATAGCAAGGGATTACATCAGTGGCAGTCACATGTGATGGTAGCGACAGTCATAGGTGATGGCGAGGCGGCAACATGTGGCGGCGGCAACATCAGGTTGTGGCGGCGGCTTCAAGTGGTTAAGGCGGTAGGGAACAAGAGCCGAGGAAGATGAAGAGAATGAGAGAAAGATACGATTGCTTTTCCTTTTTAATTACTTTTTGGGGAAAAAATTATGTTGAGTGTTTGGTAGCCTAGGCTTTGGTACCATGATAAACCTAGGATTTTAAGGAGAATAGAAGATGGATGCATCCCCCTCATCACACTTTATTGATATTTATAGTCTTATAGCGTGTACAGATAACATGGGTCTAAGCCCAATAAGCCAAAACCTAGCAATCTAATCTAACCTTGATCTAAATAGCAAGTTATTGTTTGATATGTCGTGATATCATTTATAACTATAAATGGAGGGTGTGTGAAATGAACATTGAAATTCGAAACTATGTGTAAAGGATGGTCTGGTATAAATTGAAATCCAAATAATGTTGACATGTCACAAAGGACCAACATCAGTTTCACAAACGACCAACGATTTACTGGGGATATGGTATTAATCAAGGAATGAGGTTTCAACCGAAATCACTTGGTTTATGTTGTTTCATTTCGGTTTCGAAGATGGACGAAACAAAACTGCTGTTGAAACTCAGTTTTCGCCGGTTTCATTCGGTTCTGCTTGGTTTCAGTCAGCTTCGGTCGAAGCCAAATGCTTTTGGTTTTGCTCGGCTTTGGCGTTTCGGCTAGTTTCGACCGAAACCAAGTGTGTTTGGCTAAAACATCACTTCTTACGATAAAATATGAGTATTTGTATTTAAAGCATCAGGAAAGGTAATCATCACATAAAGGTTTGAACAAGAGGTTATAATCGGGCAACAATTAATCACCGATTCATTATCAAAACCATGTCTCCTTCCAATTAAGATTTGCAATGAAGCACAACAGTGTATAAGTTTTGACCAGTTACTAGCCTTGTGTTAACCTAAGTGTTTACAAAAGCTCATTGCCAAAAAAAGAACAAAGAATAAAAGAAAAATTTGTGGACGAGAGTTGTTGTAATACCCCAAAATTTTAATAGCTAATAATTAATTTTTGTTTATTAACTACGTAGTATATTTAAATAGAAAGTTGTTTGTTTGTCTATGTTTCCACACACACACACAGAACCCGCGATAGGGTGTCCTAGTGGTAAGTCATTCCAATCCAAAGCCAAGAGGTGCAGGTTCGAGGCCTATAGCCTCTGTGACTTGGTATTTGTTGTGGGATTATTTACCCTGTGGCTACATCCACCCTCTCGGACTTACCTGGGGCCGCTGGAGGGCGAAGGCGGGCACCCCCAATTTACATTGTCCCGGCCGGACTTTCGCCTTACCCTCTAGAGCCGAAGGCCGATGGATGGGGTTGGGGATTTTTCTGGGTTTCATTCATATATATATATATATATGAAATATAATTTATATGTGCTATCAACATGAGAATTTTTCCTAATTTCACGCGCTGAACACACACATGCACTTTTTAAAATAAATTTCAGACTTGTTTGACACATTGATTAAAATACCAAAAATCAAGTGAATCCAATGTTGTTTGATCCTTGATTTGATTGTTGCAAATTCAATGGTTTCAGAATAATAGAATTTGTTTGTAATGAATGGATTGAGTGTCAAATCCTTCTAGGGTTCACCCATATTTGTGATTTTAAAATATGTACACCAACCTCAGAATTTTTTTTCTAGTTTTTGCGTTGTTAGCGCAAGAAATTTCTTATGTTGACAACATACATCCAGTTTACTATATATATATATGTTTATTTTTTATTTCCTAACTAAATTCTTAACAACGAGATAGTATATGTTTGTAGTTAGATTAAGATCTGGAAGGTTTTTGATTAGATGGGGAGAATTAACCTTCTAATTGTTACCTAATTCAAAAGCGTGAAAATAACGTAATTGCAGTAAATTTGGAATAATAAGATAGTAGTGATACCATTCGGAAATTCTTAGTTCTTGTTGGATAAGAATCATAATCAAGTATGTCAATGGGTAATTGACTAAAAATAGGATTCTTTGGTGCCTATAAGTAAGTCCGAGAGTTGTAGAGTTTTTTCATCATTAATTGAGGAGACCCAAAGGAAGTTAAAGTTAGAATTGATTGAACACAGGTTTTGCAAATGAGGATTTACCCAAGAGTAGTTGATCAAGCACTTAGTTTTTTTGTAAGGTGTCGAACGAACAAAGATGGGTATGTATCTTTTTTGTAAGGTGTCGAATGAACAAAGATGGGTATGGATCTATGTGGAACAAAGATGGGTATGGATCTATGTGACTCGATGTTTTCAAAATTTATATATGCTCCAGCAAAAAGTATTATTATTTCTATGTATTTTTGTCTTAAATTCCTTTTTTATTGCATACAAATTGGATCGAACGTGTATTTTGTATTGTTTAAGTGCAGTGAATGAAATCTTGAAATATTGACATACTTTTATAGATTTGAGGTTTCAGCCGATACCCTTGGGTATCGGCCGTATCGTTTCGGTATCGGTGGGTAACGAGACCGCAACTAGGGGTCAATTTCGGTATCGGTCGATACTAAATGGTATCGGTCAGTTTCGGCCGATACCAGCCGATACCGACCAGTATCGGTCGAAGACGGAGAAAGAAGAATGTGTAATTAAATAAAAATTCTCAAAAAACCCAAAAATGAGATATTGACACGCTATTCACACCCTACATTTTTCTAAACATATTACACATTATTTACAAGTTTGCCATGTTGTAACTAACGAGAGAGTGTTTTTAGCTAAATGTGTAACGTGAATAGCATATTTTTAACTAATATTGTTCATAATTATGTTATAAGTTACACATTATCTTTATTAGTTTGTCATTATCTTATTAGTAACAAATTTTAACTAATATTGTTAGTTACATGTAACTTACAATTTTTTAAATTAACGATACGGACGAACCGAAACTCAAGTCCGAAACCACCGAAACGGGTGATACCAAAACCGAAACCTAAATTTTCGGGAGAGCGATACCGATACCGAAACCGAGACCTCAAACCTTGGTTTATGTTGTTTTTAAAAATAAACAGTTTTGAATTATTTTCAAAACTATTGAATTATTTTTTGACTATGATATCTTCATTTTTTCCTTACATAGGTACTTAGTGCACTAATTTTGGCATTCAGGCATATTTTGTTGGTCTTCAGACCTAATGGTACTGACCTTTGGGCAATTTATTGGTCTTTGGACTTAGAGGTATTACCCTTTGGGCAACTTATTAGTCTTCAGACTTAATGGTATTGGTATTCGGGCAAATTATTGGTCTTAAGACATAATGACAATGTGCCTTCAAGCAATTTATTTGTCTTCGAATTTGATGGTAGAGGCCCTTGGGCAACTCATCGGTCTTCGACAAGCCTATGCCAGGATTAGTGATGCGGAACAAAGGTGTCAGGGTTTGGCGATGGATGAAGTTCGGGATCTGGGTGCATCTAAAATAGGGGTTAGTAATAAAAGAGAGAAATTTGGGACTCGCTAACAAGTTAATCATTCACCCACTTTCTCACCTCACATGCAAAGATTCAATCACTAGAATTTCCCACAAACTAACTAAGATTTTACAACCTCAATTTTCAGTTCACTCTTCAATTAATAAAAAGTTTTAATATAAACAAATTTATAGCCATGAAAACAAAACCCCATATAGACTCAGACTCCTAACATGACTTTAACTTTAGAATAAGAAAATAAAAGAAATTCTCTTAAAAGGAAACTCCACGACCAAATCAAGAGAAATACAAAAGAAATAAAAAACTAAATAAGACTATGTTGACTAAAACTCTAAATTTGAAAACATGATCCAAACTGGATTACCACCAATTAGCGCACACGGTTTCTACATGGTTTTTTGCTATTGTAATTATGCCCATGAAAAATTAATGATTTGAAAATTTGAATTTATGCTTTTGATATTGTTATTTTATCTTTATTTGAAAATGATTACCCCTGGCTGCAATTTAAATTTTTATTGTATACTTGATTTATATTCACAAATAGTTTCTTAAAAAGCTTTGTCTTATATGAAAATGTGTCTGATCCGCTGAAGAGCTAGTATGTCTGCTCATTGAGATTTCAGCTTATGCGGTGGTAGTATTTTCAATCCAAAGCACACCACACTTGGGTTTGGAAGGATGGCTGCTGAAGAAACATAGAAGTAATGGCTATAGTTTTTTAGAGGCTTCGTTTTATTTAGTCTAATAGTGAGATGGTTTTTTGTAGTTGATTATTGTATTATTAATTATTTTAATGATGAGATATTTATGTATTTTCTTTGATTTTATTGCTCTGAATGTATACCATAGACTTAGCATCTGGAGGGGATTTGACTCGTACTCATGCTGCCGATGTTATGTCCCATCTTATGTTGCGGGGTTAGGGGCATGATAGATGGTCTGGTTGTAAATCCTTGAATACATGATCATAAGTAGATAAATTACCTTATTTGATTTTCAACTTAAAACTCAAACAAATAGAACAACGAGCACCCAAAAAATGATGGCAAAAGTGGTATCTTTCCATTAGTTGATAATCACCAATATACAAAGACATAAAGCTATAAAAGCTTGCACATATCAGAAAGTATGGAGGCGTTGGGAAGATTTTTCATGGATTTTTTTTAAAATCAAAAATTCCTTTGAAGAGAATGACAAATTAGTCTTTGGTCAACATGGCATGTGAAATGGTTTAATGGCATTTGAAAAGATAAAACTTCGGTGGATTAACTAATTTATCAAATTCGAAATCTGACCGTGGTGGGTAGGTCATAGGGAAAATGGCGAAGCAACTGGATTCGAGAGATGGAAAGGCATTGTCTGTCACATATGTGCTAGCTACCATGACTTTTAGGAATCTGTAACTGGCTCCCAACCAAGCATGACTTCTTTGCTTACCGACACGACCTCTTAAGTATAACATGATAATCATGACTCCAGAGATTTCATACTAGCCTTGCTTAATGATAATATCATTATATCTGAAAATTAGCTTACATCATTTTCAGAAGATGATGACGAACTGTAATGAATTTTCTCTTCTTTGTTCACCAGCTTACCAAAATAAATACTGCAGTGGAGTCAGTTTAATTATAAACGTAACTCACAACCTTCGGAATTTTTTAAGTCTTAAAATACTAGGACTGAAGTTCCTATGTTGGACTTGAAACTTCGAAGGAACAATGTTCCAGCAACTTGCTACCCTTCAACTGCATTATTCCGAGACTCAAATCATACGAAAAATGCTACTGGAATTGTCAACTGTTTCCTATTTCGTCTCCCCCAATTAAAGATGGTAACTCCAAAAAGTGACTCAGTGCGAGCTGGGGTGAGCTTATGAGGGAAGTACCAGGTTCAACTTCTGGCCATAACCTTGTTACAGAAGAGAAGGGAAGACTTCTCTACATTATCTGAGTACTGTTGAGAACTCTAAGGTCATTAGCAATTTGCATAAAAAGTGGCATAAGTTAGATCACATTATAAAGACAGATACTAATAGATCTTTTCAATATATTTCCTATATTGGTATCTACAATTTAGCATGTCAATTTTTTCATGAGTGAAAGAGTCAACTTATGTCTGTGCCTACTCTCAACTTGATGGAAATTGCACAAAGTTCTGTAATGCTGCATATTTTATATTATCTTTTCTTGGATGCTTTTAGATTTATATTCGCCAATTATGATATATTCTATTCCGATATTTCAACCTCTTTCTTATATTTTTGTAGATTTTTGTTAGGCAGAAAAATCGCAGCTCATCCAAAGCACCTGAGAATCCTATAAAAGTAAGCATTTTGTTCTAAATTTATGGAATATTGGCCCATCAATCAGTTTTTAATGTTTGGATTCCTTCTGGGTTGGTTTTTGCCCCCGCCCCCCACCCCACCCCCCCCCCCCCCCCCCCCCCCCCCCGTGGTGTGGTGTTAATACTTAATACTGCTTCTAAATTTTGCAAATATCCTGATGAGTATCCTTTACTGCTTTTCTCAGGGAAGTGAATGGATCCTTTAGTTATTTTTACATGTTTAAATTTGCTATAATTTCTTCAATGCTTAATGTTATGCTGGACACATTTATGAAGTCATCTTTTCCTTGAATAGTATCATAATGGCTCTTTCTCTTGTGCTTGCTTCTTAATGTCTTCTGTTTTGTCTGTGCTTATTTCCTGGAAATTCTAGCAGCATCAATTCTTTTCAATCAACCCCTCCAACGAAGACAATTGACAGTGATGAAAAAAGCAGCTAAAGATAAGACCTAGTTTGGCAACGGGGCTTGGTTTTCCAAACTGGGGCTCATAAGGTTCCAAAGCGAAACTCCAAAAATGGAAACTATACATTGTTTGGCAACCATTTTGGAGTTAGGCCCGTGAAACCCGAAGTGATTAGGAACCATTTTGGTGCTTTCCGAACCTTGCTTTTAAATACAAATTTGTCTCAAAAACCGGGGATTCAAAAACTCTACTCCAACTTGGTTTTTGGAAACTCCAAAATGAATGAAACTGATGTCTTTATGCATACAAACTTCAGTTAACTTGAAAGAAACCGTAGTTTGAAAAACTGATCACCAAACAGCCTAAAGCTTAGGGTTCGGCTCTACATGGATCCTTTCTTCATTTAGCTACCTAATGCGCATTTGCCTTGGTGAAGTTAGTTAATATCCTATAATTGTCTTCCTCCTATGATGATATATCTCCCCCTGACTATTGCTGTATTATCCCATCTCCCTCTAAGGCTATGTTTGGCTAGAAGATTCTAATGGAAAGTAGAAAGCAAGAAACCTAGGGCTTCTTTGGCTAGTATTTTGTTTGACACAGACAATGGATCAAAGAATTGAAATATATGGGAATGGTGGTAAACCTTAAGTGGCATGCATGGTAATCATGAATATTTTGTTGGTGCCTCGTCTCTGGAAAGCTGGGGGATTATGACTTTCTTTTGTGAGGTTTGAACCAAGGTTTTAGGTCTCGGTTTCGGTCTCGGTATCGCTCTTTCCAAAATTTAGGTTTCGGTATCGGTATCGTCCGTTTTGGTGGTTTCGGAAGCAAGTTTCGGTTTCGTTCGTATCGGCAGTTTCAGCAATTTTGTTTCGGGTATCGGTATTGGTTTCGGTTTCGTAGATACTTTAAATTTGTATATACTAGTAAGTTTGATGTCTCGATTTGCTAAATATATATATCAAATGGTAAAGAATCAAATGCTTTTTACAAGTTACACTTTTTGCTAAATATATATATGTAAATATATTAAGCTTTTTGATGATTATATCAATCATTGTGTAATACTGTATTTTTACCTATTTGGTTGGCCATCATCATTTGTATTAAAGGAAGAATGGCAAACTTGTAAATAAATAGAAGAGGAGACGGCTAGTGCGTGGACTTCTTCCAGCGGCACTAAATGAGATGGCAAACTTGTAAATAAATATACTGCACTGCAATAAATGAGATGCAACATCTATCGCTCTTAGGCTCTCAGCAACCCTACGCCATCACCCAGCCGCCACGGGACTAGAGAAAGTAGTCGGCGTGATCGGAGGCGGACATCGGGGAGATCGGTGAGTTTGGAGGCGGAGGCGGAGGCAACATCGCATGCAGGCGGAGGCGGAGGCAGCTAGCAGGTAAGTCTTCATCATCATCTTCTTTTCCCTTTTCCTCTTCTTCTTCTTTTCCCTTTTTCCTTCTGTTTGTTGTTTTTAAAGCAACAGAACTTCTTTTTCCTTGTTCAACTTTTTTTTCCTTTCCATTCTTCTGTTTTTTTACTTTTCGTCTAATTCTTCTCCTTTTTTTGCTGTGGCTTGTCGGTATCGGCCGAAACCGGCCGGTTTCGGCCGATACCGAAAAAATACAGGGGTTTCGGATCGTTCCCCTCCGAGATCGATCCGAAACGGCCGAAACCCTAGGGTTTCGGTCGATACCTCAAACCATGGTCTGAACTAAAGCTCAATTTATAGGGCATCAGGATGGCCAACAATTGGAAACGGGTGGAAACATGGAGCTTACAATTTCCCCGTGGTTAATGTAGAAATTTGACTAGGAACCATATTAGCTTAGGTAGTTTCCATATTTCTATCTATGTTTAACAACACAAACAATGTTGGCATAGATTTGGGTGGACATGCCCAAAAGATCTCAATTATTTTGAAACTGTCCTCGTTCAAAACGGCTCTAATTTCTCGTAGACACCTATGTGTTTTGCTTCATCTATTAAGCATGAATTTGATCTTTTTTTAAATCAACTTAATTAACCATATTCTCATCCTAATCACTTAAACCATCTTAAGTTCAATAGCATTCTCTTTTTTTCTGTGAAGCACTCTCAATTTCTTTATGTCATCTAGTTTGATAGTGTTTTTGGTAACTACCATGTTTGAACCATTTGATTCTATCTTAATTTCTGCTTAATTCTCATTAAGCAACTTATTGGGTTTCATTAATTCTCATTTAGCATGGATATTTGATCTTCATTCTCATAGCAATTATTGTTACCTAGGTTACTATTTTACTTTTTAATCTGAATAGGCTTAACTTCTCTCTCCCCCATCTCTCCCTCATTCATCCTAGAAGCATTCCTTATTGCTAATTTATAAATTTCAACTTCTCATTATATCCAGCCTTTGTAATTTTTTGTTTGAATTTTTACAAGGACAATGCATTAATTCAGTGTCCAACTTCGAGCTTCTCATACACTGTTTCCTTAAAAATACTTGGGTATTTTAGCCAAAACATCCCATAACTATCAGGGATCCTAGATTTTACTCTCATTTATTTCATCGTACTGTAGTGACCCCACAGTTTGGATGACGTTAAGATTTCTCACTAGACGTGGAGTCATGTGACCCATATGACTGTAAGTTTTAATTAAGTCTGGTTCTTAAGCTGTTCCTTCTTCATCTTCTTCAACCATGCACTTTTCATGGGTTTAGCAAGAAAGTTTGAGGGGAAAAATCATAATCTTTATGCAAAAGAGAGTAAATTGAAACCCTTAACTTAGATCCTGACATGCACAAGTCAGCACCCTCGATTTAAACCATAAAAACCACAAAGAATGCTCTAGAAATCTGGAAATTTATCCCCAATTAGCCAAAGATGAAAAAAGCAAAACAAAAGCAAAATCCAGCATAAGTTCATATCTAGAGAAAAGGTAATATTTTTAACTCTTATTTGAAGAAAATTGGCTCATTGTCTCCCCTAATCCTAATTCGAACTCTAATTCTGACCCTAAACCAAAATAATTCAAAATTCTATTATAGCACGTTAGGTGCTATTTATTATAGTTAAAAAGACCAGTAATTAGACTTCATTAGAACAAGGGTCGGCCCTACTAAGATGGAATAATGTTATGTTGTCCAAACACAGACGGGATAGTATGGCAAAATATAGTATACGGGAAAGTCTACAACTCTCAATAGTTTAAGAGTGTTTTAGTTAATTTACCCAAAAGTTGACAACTTTTAACCCATATCATATAGTTAATCTTTTTTCATTCTTGTTCTTTTACTTCTTATCACTTACCTATATGGATTTATGATGGGACGCGGGTCTACACCCGCAGGCGAGCCCGCGCCCCTATTGCGGCGCCTTAGCCGCGCGCGCTCCCACCTCGAGCCCAATTGACCCGGTTCCTTATTAGTTGAGGGTATTTTGGTAATTGGGTTTAGATGGGGATTATTCTTAAGCGAGGGCTAGCCGTCGCTAATGATTTTTAATGCTATTATTGATATTTGAGTGGAACCCTAGATTAGACGAGTGCGGACGTCCTCTTATTGGCGTCTTGGAAGGAGGATACACCTATTTTGTATTCAATTATCTTGTTTTGTACTACTTTTCTCCTTAAGGGTTGCAACTTTATTTCCGGATCTATCAAATTGGTATGCTACGACCCACATTGCGGAAGGGACGACCTGGGGAAGGAGCGACCTAAGCGGGGGTGACCTGGCTGAGGCCAGAGTGGGCCACTTAGAGTGGGCACCCCAGATTGAGCCATTGTGTCGGTGGTTGTCGAAAGCAGAAGGGGCGACCTGGGGAAGGAGCGACTTAAGAGGGGGCGACCTGGGTGAGGCCAGAGTGGGCCACTTAGAGTGAGCAGCGCAGAGTGGGCCGCCATGGACGGCGTTGTCGGAAGCGGGGTGATATGCTAGGATCCTGAAAATAGTCACACATCGGAAGTACAAAAGAAAAAGAAATGGGGTTGGATGCTCATTAATACTTAACAAATGGGGTGTGAGCCCAGTGTTATGGGCCTAGTATGGGATATGCCCTTAGCAAAACTAATGTTAGAAGCCGAGTATGGGATGAATTTCTAATAAATGGGTAGTGTTGGAGACCTAGTATGGGATAGGTCTCTAACAATTGGTATCAGAGCGCGTGACTATCCATGGCGGCGCCGACGACGAGATCGAAGGACAAGTTTGACACATTGGAGGAGAAATTTAATGTCGAAATTGAAGGGGTGAAAAGATCGTTGATGGGAAACGAGGATGCGATAAATTCATTAGCAGATTCCATGAAATAATTGGTGACGAATCAAGCGGATTCCATCAAACAATTGGCAGTGAATCAATTAAGGCACGAAGAACAATTAGCGAAGTTCATCTTCCAATGGTCGGCGAGCACCCAAGGCGAAGGAAACCCTAAATCGACATCAAAGGCGACGCCTTTGAAGGAGAAGGAGAAAGAAAAGGGTTTTAACCCGGATCGGTCTTACGAGGTGGAAGAATTTTACGAAGGTGAAGACGAGAAGCCGGAGAGGATTGATTATCGCGAGGAAGTGCGACGAAAGGCGGTGGAAGCTCAGAGGGGGGCGGCGACCCTAGCCGCCCCTTTCAGGCGGCACGACAGGAAGAAGGGGGCGGCCAAACCCCCAAAATCAGCGGGGGACTCGGTCGTCGCCAGAACAGTGCGGGGGACCTTCCCCCGCCCTTGGCGACTTCCGGCAGGGCCGGCGGAGCCCTGTCGGCCCTCGGCAGGGTCCGTCGACCCCGCCGGAGCAGCGGGAGGACCCTCCGGAGCAGCGGGAGGACCCTCCGGGCCTTTGGCAGCCTCGGCGAGGCCCGCCGGAGGACCGGCAGGCCAGGGCGGCCCCCTGGCAGCCGCCAGGGGCGGCGAGCGCAGCAGGCCCATCAGGGGCTTTTCAGGGGGTTCGGGGCAGCGGCAATGGTTCGAAGGGCAGTTTCAGGGCAGATCTGAGCCATTTGGGTCTTCCGGATAGCAGCGGGGCTCCAGGACAAATCTGAGTTTGTTGGACCTCGGCAGGGAGGGGTTACATATTACGATGATGGAGGAGGCTATGAGGCTGAGTTTGACGATGATGCAGGATGTGATGATTTCGAGGGCAGGCATGGAGGTCCTCGAGGAAACTACGGTGGCCGTGGAGGGGTGCCACCTAGACAATACGAGACCCAGGACGAGAGATGGCAGCACTATCGCCAGCCCCGTCGTACAGAGGGGAGGCCCGATCAGGGACACTTTGGAGGGGACTGCAGGGTACAGAAGCTGGAGATGCCACGGTTCAGAGGGGAGGATCCGCACGCCTGGCTGTTCACGGCGGAAAGATACTTTACAACACATCACATGACAAATGCTCAGAAGCTGGAGGCGACGGCCATTTGTATGGATGGGAGAGCCCTAGGGTGGTACCAGTGGAAGGAGAGGATGCAACAGATTCGCTGCTGGGAGGAGCTGAAGGACCTCATTCTGGAGAGAAGTTCAGGGATCCCGCCTGTGAAACTTTCACGAGCAGCTTTATGCCCTCAGGCAGGACAGACCGGTATGGGAGTACATTAAGAGGTTTGAGAACTTGTCGGGGAGAGTACACGGCGTCACATATGAGTCACTAGAGGACACCTTCATGAAGGGCCTGAAGCCCAGTCTTAGATCCGCAGTACGACCATATAAACCCAGGGGGCTGTCCGAGGTGATAGAGATGGTGCAGATGGTAGAGGATGCCCAGACAGAGGAGATGAGAGTCAGGAGCGGGTACAATGGTCAGATACAGCGGGGCACCTCGTCTGGAGAAGGAGCGGGGGTCACCATGGGGGCAGGCCAGGCTGGCAAGGAGGTGGGGAAGAGGAGTAGTGCTCCCCAGCAGGAGGACAGTTTAGAAGGATGACTGATGCAGAGATGAGGGAGAAGCGTCAGATGGGCCTATGTTTTAGGTGTGACGAGCGGTTCACTCCAGGCCACAAGTGTGCGGGGCGCAAGTTACAGGTGATGCTGCTGGAGGGTGATGAGGCCGTCGAGGACGAGAGCTTTGAGCTAGATGAGGAGGAGCCCGAGGGCCATCAGCTAGACGTGGCAGAGGTGTCCCTTAACTCCGTGGTAGGGTTTACACCGAACCACACCATGAAGTTAGGGGGGAGATCGGCGAGCGGGAGGTGACCGTGCTGATTGACAATGGGGCGGCCCACAATTTTATCTCCAGGAGAGTGGTGGACCAGCAGGGGCTTCAGCTGACCGATTGCGACCGTTTCAGTGTGATGATGAGGACGAGGAAGAAGGAGAGCAGTCAAGGAGTTTGCAGGGGGGTGGTACTGACCCTATAGGGGATACAGGTGATGTCGGACTTCCTGCCTTTGGACCTGGGGAGCACAAATGTCATCCTGGGCATGACATGGTTGCGGACACTGGAGAAGATGCCATTGAACTTGAAATTTCTACGGATGGAGTTCCAGGATGAGGGGAGAGTAGTTACACTACAGGGAGATCCCAACCTATGCAGAGTGGTAGTATCACTGCTGACCATGCTGAGGACCCTACAGACCGAGGGAGGAGGAGGAGGATACTTTGTTGAGCTATACACTTTGACAGAGGAGGTGGGCACAGAGACCAGTGAGGAGCAGACCGTACCAGGGGAGGTGCAGCAGCTGGTAGCACAGTTTGAGGAGATTTTTTAAGAGCCTCGGGGTCTGCCACCGCCGAGGGACCACGAGCACACCATAGTACTGCGAGAGGGTGCTTCACACATCAGTGTTAGACCCTACCGGTACCCTTAGCACCAGAAGGATGAGATAGAAAGGATGGTAGCAGAGATGATACAGGCGGGAGAGATTCAGCCTAGTGTGAGCCCTTTCTCCAGTCCGGTGCTATTAGTGAAGAAGGACGGGAGCTGGCGTTTTTATGTAGACTACCGGGCATTAAACAAGGAGACGGTGCCATACAAGTTTTCGATCCCGGTGATAGACGAGCTTTTAGATGAGTTACATAGGGCAGCCATGTTCAGCAAGATAGATCTCAAATCAGGCTACCACCAGATCAGGATGTGACGGGATGATGTGCCCAAGACGGCGTTTAGGACGCATGAGGGCCACTACAAGTTCCTTGTCATGCCGTTTGGCTTGACAAATGCACCAGCGACCTTTCTGGCACTTATGAACAAGGTATTCCGTCCGTATCTGAGGCGATTTATACTTGTTTTCTTTGACGATATACTAGTGTACATTGGCACCTTGGAGGAGCACTTGGACCATCTGCATGTTGTGTTTATGGAGTTAAAGTACCATCAGCTGGTGACGAACCGGAAGACGTGCTTATTTGGGCAGTCCTAGGTGGAGTACATAGGACATGTAATGTCAGCAGATGGGGTTGCAGCAGACAGGAGGAAGATCGCGACGATGTTGGACTCGCCGCGCCCTACCACGCTCAGAGGGTTGCGGGGGTTTCTGGGCCTGACAGGTTACTACCACCGGTTTGTGGAGGGATATGGGACGATCGCCTGGCCATTGACCGAGCTACTGAAGAAGGAT
>JAULAV010008084.1:0-12116 GCA_030789695.1 Scilla litardierei | reverse complement strand
TTAGAGTGGGCTGAGGATTGACCTGGGTGCGAACCCGTAACTTCCATTATCCTTTTAAAACCCTAATTTCCCTTTCAAACCCTAGATCTATTTTATATTTTCCCCCTTTTCCCTCTTTTGATCTTTGCCAGTCATGTGTCAGATAGCGCATTGAGCCTACCAATATAATTTATTTATATTGCCTTGGACTTATTTAGATAATAAATCTTTCATCGGTCCGATTTATTTGATCGTATGGTCTGCCACAGGGATTCAAGTACTGTAAATCCTGAAGATGGATCTAAATTGATCTTGATGAACATTTGTAGAAGGCAATATATTCAAATATTCTTATGCAGCACCTGATAGCATAAAATGTGGATGCATAGCCTATTAATGCCAGTGTGTATATGATACGATCCGCTTGGATCGATCAAGCAAATCAATTTAAAGGTGGAAAAATTAAAAAGACATGAATATTTTTAGGTTTTTAGATTGAGAGAACAATGGGAACCAATTGATAAAAGCCTCTTTTGAGAGGAGACTTGCTCTCCAAGCTTTTGATTGAACGGAACAAAAGCCTAAATATACTTTACTAAGGATGCTCAAGAGTTTCTCAACAATCTAAGCATAAGCAAATACAATGGCGGCTGGCCCTAATAAAGAGAATGAGTGGATTTACTAATTTGGCCTAGAGCGACCAAAATACCCCTAAGGCTAATAATAACTAATTAACGCCTCCACGTCTCCTCCTGCCCACGTAAGTGATCATGGGCGGTCCCTCCCCGTCCACCGCATGTGCTGCGGCCTCCTCGGAGCGTGTGCCGGCTAAAGATGCGACATGGTCTGCATCAATACCCCCGTAGAAGAGCCACATTGTCCTCAAGGTGGAAGTCGGAAAACTGCTCCCGAACAACGTCAAACGCCTCCCACGTGGCATCGCAGTCCGGCAATCCCGCCCATGTATCAATACCTCCTGCCGACGCCCCAAACCCTGACGCACCGCCCTGACGTCCAACGGCTCCATCATCACCTCCATGTCCTCTGTCAGTGTCGGTGGAAGTGTGGATGACACCGTCTACTCTCCAATAGCGCGGCGAAGCTGCGAAACATGAAAAACTGGATGGATCGTAGCCGTCGTGGGTAACCTCAGCCTGTAGGCCACTTGGCCAATCTTGGCATCAATCTCAAAGGGACCAAAGAATCTGGCGGATAGCTTCTCATTACTCCTCCTCGCCACTGATCTCTGTCTGTATGGCCGCAGCTTGAGATATATCATATCTCCCTCCTGAAAGCTCACATCTCGTCGATGTCCATCTGCCTTCGCTTTCATCGCCTGCTGAGCCCGTAGCAGGTGCTTCTTCAGCTCCTCTAGCATCCCATCCCTCTCCTCCATGTTACCCTCTACCAACGAGACTGGTGTCTGTCTACTCCCGAACCGAATCAGCTCTGGTGGGTCTCTTCCATACAACACCCGGAAATGGGTTGTCCCTGCTGCTGAATGGTACGAAGTATTGTACCAATACTCCGCCCAGACCAACCAGCGGTACCACTGTCGCGGTGTCTTCGATGCAAAACATCGCATATACGTCTCTATACTGCAATTAACCACCTCTGTCTGACCGTCTGTCTGGGGGTGATAGGCGGTACTCCTCTTCAACGCCGTTTCCTGTACCCGAAACAACTACTGCCAAAACCCGCTCAAGAACACCTGGTCCCGGTCAGACACTATAGAACCAGGGATCCCATGCAACAGTATCATCTCTCAAGTAAACGCTATGGCCACCGAAACTGTCGTGTACGGGTGTTTCAGCGGTATGAAATGTGCGTACTTACTCAGCCTGTCCACCACTACGAAAATCACCGAGTACCCCTCCGACCTGGGTAATCCATCGATGAAGTCCATCGTCACCTCCTACCACACCCGCTCAGGCAGAGCCAAAGGCTGCAGCAACCCTGCAGGTGCCATGTCCATGTACTTGTGACGCTGGCAGACATCACAAGCCGCCACTAAGAGGGTGATCACCTTCTTCATCCCTTGCCAGTAAACCTCTCGGGCCATCCGCATGTAAGTCTGCTGCACACCGGAGTGTCCCCTAATCCCTGAACTGTGGAACTCCTGAAACAGCACTGGTATGAAGGCCGACCTCCGTGGTAAAACCAACCGTCACTGGTACAACAGCCTGCGCCCCTCCAAAGAGTACCCCTTCGGTGCCTCCCCGCCGCCCTGTAGTCGCTCCCTGATCTGTCTCAGCTCTGGGTCGGTCTCTGCCTCCTGTAACATGGGCTCCCCGTCTAGCCACATCGGTAACGAGAGCGCCCTCATGTGTACTCCCTCCTCTCGTCGAGATAAGGCGTCAGTCACCTTATTCTCCAACCAGGGCATGTACTCAATGACAAACCGGTACCCTACCAGCTTCGAAAGCCAATGCTGGTGCTCCTCAGTAACCAACCTCTGCTCAAGTAGGTACTTGAGGCTCCTCTGGTCTGTCCTGACCACGAACTTCCTCTCAAGTAGGTATGGCCGCCACTTCTGCATCGCTAACACGATCGCCATCAACTCTCTTTCGTACACCGACTTCAGCCTGACTATAGCAGAAAGCACGTGGTTGTAGTAGGCTACGGGCCGCCCCAACTGCATCAACACCGCCCCCAAACATACGCCTGATGCATCCGTCTCCACTACAAACGCGATGCTGAAGTCAGGCAGCGCCAGCACCGGGGCCGTAGTCATGGCCACCTTTAAGGCCTCAAAGGCTTTGGTCGCTTCCTCCCCCCAAGCGAACCCATCCTTCTTCAAAAGGTCAGTGAACAGTCGTGCAATCGTATTGTACCCCCTCACGAATTTCCGGTAGTAGCCCGTCAGCCCAAGGAAACCCCGCAATGCCCTCAAAGAAGTAGGTACTGGCCAGTCCAATATGGCCTCTATCTTCGCCCTGTCCGCCGCTACTCCTTCCGTTGACACCACGTGCCCAAGGTACTCTATCTACAGCTGACTGAAGCTACACTTCTTCCGGTTCGCATACAACTGTTGTGCCCCCAACTCCTGGAAGACTGTCTCCAAATGCCCCACATGATCCTCCATAGTCCTGATGTAAACCAAGATGTTGAAGAAAACCAAGACGAACTTCCTCAAGTACGGCCGAAATACCTCGTTCATCAAGGCTTGGAAGGTGGATGGAGCATTCGTCAAGCCAAAAGGCATGACGAGAAACTCGTAGTGCCCCTCATGTGTGCGGAACGCCGTCTTCGGCACGTCCTCGGGCCTCATCAGGATCTGGTGATAACCCGCCTTCAAGTCGATCTTCGAGAACACAACTGCGCCATGCAGCAGCTCATCTTGCAGCTCGTCGATCACGGGAATGTGGAATCTGTCAGTCACCGTCTCCTTGTTCAGCGCCCTGTAGTTGACGCAGAACCGCCAGCTCCCGTCCTTCTTCTTCACCAACAGCACTGGTGAAGAGAAAGGACTCACACTAGGCTGGATCACTCCCGCCTGCAATATCTCCCCGACCATCCTCTCGATCTCGTCCTTCTGCATATGAGGATATCGGTACGGGCGCACGCTTCCTGGTGCTGCTCCCTCTCTCAAGACTATCGCATGCTCATGTTCCCTCACTGGTGGTGGCCCCTGTGGGTCCTGAAAGACTTCCTGAAACCGCTCCAGCATCTGCTCAACCACCTCGGGAACCTCTGCCGGTTGCTCCTGCTCAACTTCAACTTCACGGCACTCCACTAAGTACCCCTCTCCCTCCCTCTGTAAAGCCCGAGTAATGGCCTTAAAGGCCACCAACGAAAAGCATAGGGTGGGGTCCCCTGTTAGTACCACCGTGCGGTCACCCTCCTCAAACTCCATACTGAGACGTTTTCAGTTCACCCACACGTCCCCCAACTTCTTCAGCCACTGCACGCCCAGAATGATATCGACATTCCCCAACTCCAGGGGTAAGAAATCCTCCATAATTTGCACTCCATGCAAGGTCAGACACAACCCCTTGCAGAGCCCCTTGCTCTCCATCTTCACAGTCCCCAGCAAAACAGTAAACTTCTCCATGGTGCTCAACTGCAGCACATGACGCTCCACCACTCGGTTAGAGATGAAATTGTGGGTGGCCCCACTGTCTATCAGCACTGTCACCGCCATATCGCCCAACTGCCCTGACAACTTCATGATGTGGTTCGGTGTGAACCCCACCACAGAGTTCAGGGAGACCTCCGCGAAGTCTAGGTGAGACTTCTCCTCCTCCTCGAGTGGCTCCACCCTGGGCTCCTCGTCATCCCGACACTCCTCATTTGGCACCATGGTAATCTGTAGCAGGCGGCTCGAACATCTATGGCCAGGGGTGAACTTCTCATCGCAACGGAAACACAACCCCTTGGCACGCCTCTCCCTCACCTCCGCCTCCGTCATCCGTCGCCCAAGAGTAGCGGGACGAGTCTCTCCCCTAGTCTCTGGTGCACCGGCAAGTGCCCTCGGCGCTGCCGCTGCTGGTGTGGGTCGGGAATTTTGGGTCCCCCAAGTCCCACGTATCCTCCTCTCCTCTGTATGTTTCTCCTCCGCCTTCTGTACGAGGCGAATTAGGTCCTTCAAACCCCCCGGGCTCTGCATCCTCAGCTCGGATGGAGGGCTTGAGTCCCCCATGAAATTTCCCATGAGCGCCTCCTCCGTGACCACAGGCACTCGGCCAGACAGTAGCTCGAACATCCTGACAAAGTTCCGCACCATCCCCTCCTGCCTGAGTACCCTGAGCTGCTCGTAAAAATCTCCTCCTGGTGTCTTCTGGAATCGATCCATCAAGTAGGCTGTCAAATCCGCTCACGAGGAAAAGGGACTGAGTGCAACCTTCCACCGGTACCACGCCAAGGCCTCTCCCTCAAAGTAGATGCCCACCGCCTTCAGGACCTCCTCCTCGGTAAAACCCACCGTCTGGAAGTACCTCTCCGCCCTGTAGATCCACCCATTTGGATCGCTCCCCTCAAACACGTGCATCTTCAGCTTCTTCAGCCGCCTATCAGCATGAAACTCTGCTTCTCCCCGCCTCTCCTGGTCCCAACGCCTATCTTCGTGGTTCCGTAGGGGATTGTAGTCCTCATCTGCATATTCGTCCTCAGGCCAAAAAGGCCTACCGTCTGGTGACAGCCCATGGGGTCCTCCAAAAGCTGCAGCAGCTGGTCGCTGCCCTCCTTGACCCCCAAAATGACCCTCCGGTCCTCGACCTCGCCTCGGAAAAACCCTCGCGCCCTCCCGAAGGCCTCCTGTTGCTGGCCGCCCCCTGTCGGCAGTCCATTGGGCTTCATCCACCATCGTCGGGACCCCCAGGGGCCAAGCGGGGGCCCTGGGGTCCCGCCCAACCCCGCCCGCCTGGGCGCGGCCCCCCCAACGGCCATTCGGGGGCCGCGCTGGGCCTCTACCACTGCGGCAGAGCCCCGCCGCCCCCAGGCTGGGCTCGCGGCCCCCCTGGGGGGTTCGCCAGGTCTGGTCGACCCCCTGGGGGGTTCGCCGGGTCTGGCCGACCCTCCGGGAGGGTTCCCCGGCCCAGACGCGCGCTTTCGTCGCTTGCCCGTTTGTCGCCGTCGCCCGGTTTCGTCGATACAACGACTTTCGATGTCCCGGCTGTTGCAAACTGTGCCGCCACCCTTGCATCTCGCGCCCTTAACTCCTGGACTTCGGGATCCGAGTCATCTTCAACCTCCGCCCATGATTTCTTCCTCTTTCCTTTAACTAGGGTTTGCAAAATCTCCATGATTTTTTGTTGATTTGCTTCGCTTTTTTGCATGCTTCTCTTCTTGGGCTTGGTTGTTTTCCTCCATCTTCTTCTCAAGTCGATCGCTCATCGTCTCCATCGTGGTTCCGATCTCCTTGGTGATTTCTTCATGTAGGGCTTGAAGCTTCTCCTCAATGGTGGCTTTCGTGCCTTGCGCCATTAGATCTTATGAGCTCTGATACCAATTGATACGATCCGCTTGGATCGATCAAGCAAATCAATTTAAAGATGGAAAAATTAAAAAGAGGAATATTTTTAGGGTTTTAGATTGAGAGAACAATGGGAACCAATTGATAAAAGCCTCTTTCGAGAGTAGACTTGCTCTCCAAGCTTTTGATTGAACGGAACAAAAGCCTAAATATCCTTCACTAAGGATGCTCAAGAGTTTCTCAACAATCTAAGCATAAGCAAATTCAATGGCGGCTAGCCCTGATAAAGAGAATGAGGGGATTTACTAATTTGGCCTAGAGCGACCAAAATACCCCTAAGGCTAATAATAACTAGTTAACACCTCCACGTCTCCTCCTGCGCACGTAAGTGATCATGGGCGGTCCCTCCCCGTCCACCGCACGTGGTGCGGCCTCCTCGGAGCGTGTGCCGGCTGAAGATGCGGCATGGTCCGCATCAGTGTACTATGCTGGTGCATAGTTCATAGGTCTCTTATAAGTTCTCTACAAAGGAAATGCAAGTCACTGTTGCCAGCATATTTTAGTTTTCGTGCGGCTTTCTACATTCACCTTATTGGCAATTTTGCCTGATCAATGTTTTAGCGAATATTAAATACTATACACTTCCCCTATGTCATGTTGATGATTGTACAAATATATTGAAGGATCATATCCATGGTTGCAGCTGTGTTGGCAACAATCTTGCTTAGCAAATTCCCAGACAAGCATGGTCCCATTAGCAATCCATATTGAAAGATGCCTGTTGCGGGAATATAATGACTTGGATGACTTGGATGTAGATATTTTTAGTCATATGGTCTCAGTGAGTTTAACTTTGTGAAGTTCCCAATTTGATATGTATAAGCTTGGGAATTTTGCAAGGCAAAATTTTATTATTTGGATAAAGTTCAGGGTTCCTCCCTATAAAAACAGAAAGATGCTTACAGTATTTTAGAGTCGGTGATTTTCAGTTGATAAAAATTGTTAACAGATAAGAATGTGTTGCTGCAGCATGTGGCATATTTGCCCATCTTGAAGGATCCTTGGAGAGTTGTCCTTAGAGTATCAACAGCCTTAAAAAGTATATCTACCACTTCTTGCTGCAGGCTGGAAAAGCTTGAGAATAATAAGTTTCTGGCTATTTAAGACTTGAAGACACAAAGGACAGCAACGTTGCAGAGAGCAGAGTAGGATAGGATGGAGGAGGATGTTGGTGTCTGTATTCTATGTTTACTCATAGAGCCTTGCAGTCATGCTCCCTGCAAGCTTGGGCGGATTTGAGTTGCTTCTAAAATCATGTGGACTTACATAGCTTACATCTGAAGCTCCCAGTTCTGCTAATAGATTGGGAAACATAGGAACCAAATTAGATCTTTTCTGACTATTCTTGTTGCATCCTTACAAATAGAGGAGTGTGTTTCATATCTTGTGAGCAACCACTATTTTCAGGAACAAAAAACCTAAAAACTGCTATCAGGAGTTTTGAAACTTGCCTAGAAGTGTGTATCATTTGCCTCTTTGAAATTTGAACCTTACATATCGGGCAAGGCTTGGTTATGGATCTTTGAATATACTCTTTGTTGAAAATTTTGTAGTATATTTATATATCATTCTGTGTTGGCCTTTGGGCCATCTTAGTTCCTTTAAATCTAGCCTAATATTCTGTAACTTGATTTCTGCCTCTCATTATAGAATGGATCGCCATTGTTGTTCAGATTATGGAGATTCTGACAATTTAGATTGTCATGCCCCGGTTTCTAATAGGAAGGGACAGGCGCGTGACAACGTGTAGTGTATCCTAAACCATAAGGATGAGCTAAGCATCCAATATAAATACAAGTATATTCTTTTTTCCTTTTGGTTTAGTATACATTAAGTGTATGAATTGGTAGGTCATGCAAATCACAGGAGAATGATGCAAAGATACACAATGATACTAAGGAATACATACTCGATACAATTTATTATAACAAAGATAATCCAAATACAAGAAAATATAAATGATGTTTAGGCAGATCGCCTTGCACTTATTTATACTTAAGTACAAGGAAATAAATACTAATTTGACCCGGCTACTTGTACTTTGGATCCTGCTCGAAGTGTTCTTACTCCTCGGAAACTTGTTCTCTTCCGGTAACCATTGCCTGCACCTAACAGTCACCAGAGCGACCATTAGAGAAGGTTGTAGGTCGTCAAAACCAGGAACAAACTCACAAGCTCCGTATATATAATAAATCCAAAGCAAAAGATGCAGTTATATATACATGAGTGGCACATATCATGGTATAACATGCAAAACAAGATCATGGTATCACTAATCTCATAGTAAAAAAGGGTATATGAAAATACATAACTACATAGTGCTTATGTGGCTCATGTCTGAGAACATAATACGTAACATACGAACTCACTCTTGTCACAGAGACGCTCCTCTTTGCCAAATACAATCAAGTACATGAAACAGATTCAATTAAATCAATATCAGAGTCAGTCAAGAAGAGTAAAGAGTTGGTTCCGGTCGTTCCACACCTTCAATACTCAATGCCAGATCAAATAATACTCAATAACAGGATTATATGTGTACATATGATTTAGCACATGGAGATCAATACAAATGGTGATTTTTCGGCTGCCATCTATGGAATTCTTGAGATTCTACCTGGTACCCAAAAAATTTGGGTTTCAATGTTGTAGGACATGGAGGTCACCATGAAGAGTGGACTTTTTTTTGGTGCCAAGAGGGATTTCCTCATATATCACCTCACATACATGCTAGCACACATGAGCGCAACTGCACGTACTCATCACTTATTGCAAGAAGATAAATAAATGACATGTAGTTATTGATAAGATTCAAGTTTCATAGCCTATTGGCCCCGACTTTTAAAAAACATGGCAACCCAAATTGGAAATTTGTTCTGTTACATAATTACATTACGTATAATGAAAGTTTAAAGGATGTTGATGTGCTTTACACATGTAGAAAGTGTTGACGAAATCAACGATTCAGAAAAAGAGCTCTCATCTGCATAATTGGCCTCTATGATAAACTCGCCAGGATTTGCATCTGTTTGCTCATTGACCAATGAATAAGCCTTATCAGAAACATGATTAAGTCTGCTGCTATTTTCAGAAGGAAGCAGGATAGACTAGTAAATATGGACTAATTCTCCTCCATCTGATTTTTCTTTTCCTTTTCCCCCCTCCCTGATGAGCCCCAAGATATTCTTCAAGAAAGCGTGTAAGCTTTCCATCAAGTTAGCATTGTAGAGGTCGGGGGTGCTTGTAGGAGGTTTAGTAAGCAGTTACTACAATATGCCAATCAGTACAGGATTATTTGGAAACCTGTTTTGGCTTTATATGAAAGTGAACTCGTCAACTTTAAATTTGGATGCGAGTATTCCTGTTTGGGATTTATTGTTGGGGATTTATGTGTCGATGCTGATAATAAAAAATATATGGAAGTTCTATTTAATATTTATATGTGCAAACATGTGCTTGTTCCATAATCATCCGAGCTAATCACGTCCTGCTTTATTCTCTTTTTATTTATTTATTTATTTCTATTTTTGTTGTTTAGTAGCCCATTCATGTATTCTTTATGGTTTGATAAGGTTAGGCAATCCTTTTTGTAATGTTAGTTTTTTTATCGTGAATTAATTAACCTGGCCTTGGGTGAATGTTATACGTGCATGGTTATCAACAGTCATTTATGCAATTACGGATGCTATCTTGGAATTTGGTATGTGACTGTTTAGGCTACTTGCTCTAATTGCCATTTTCTATTATGAGCAGGAGTTTACAGCCTTCGGTTCCAAGGAAGAAGAAATCAAAGCAAATCATGCCCTTCAGACGAGGCATCTAATGAACGGATCGGTTAGGAAGTCTGAGAAGCCTAAACGCGGCGGTGCAAAAACAAACCGAACATGCATCAGTTCTCGAGACGTGGTCCAAGCTCTGCATGGCGGATCAAGCAAGAAAAGAAGTTCGGACGGCTCCAAAATACATCCTTTGCAAGCCGTACAATGCAAGGCTGCATCCACTTCCAGAAAACCGAGAAAGAGATCTCTTATGACTGACCTCCGCAAGTAGCTTGGTTTAAGCTTTGCTGTCTCCTTTACACAATAAAATACTTGGTGGCAGAAGCGCTCTCTTATTAGTGTGGTATTGCCCTTAAAATTGTTGAGCAATGCCAGTGTTTAGGTTGAGAGCCCATGTGATCTTGTAATTGCTGTCCAGATAGTTTAAGACTGGACTTGGTAAGCCCTGTTCTGTTCATATAGATTGCAGGGCTGTAAAATTTTCATCGTTGTCAGTAAATGGATCGTTTTCTCTCACTAGTTTCCTGTGAAATTCTTTGTACTTACTGATGTGGTTTGTGGTGTTGCCCTTGAATGGTCGTTGATTCGTTCTTTTGCCTGCGCTCTGGGAGAGGTTGCTTAAGCGTCGTCTATGTCTAAGATTATAACTTAGAACTCTTTCTGCAGTCTCCTCTGGATCTGGCTTTCGTTGTTAACTGTTGATGTTTTTGGCTCTAGACCAAGCGATCGCGGTTGAGGCTACAAGCTTGTTAGTGTTTCCAACGCAATGTATTGCAGGTAACTAATATTAAGGCGGCTGGCAACAGTTTGTACGTGTTCTCCAAAAACTTTTCCTAGGAAGTCTTATTCAATGCAGCTTATCATGCGTGGGTTGAACAAAAGGTGATGGTAATATGAACAAAAATTTGAAGCATGGAGGGAGCTGCTATTTTAATGCTTTATTCTTAAGAAATTGCAATGTTTGCTATTTTAATGAGTTTTCTTTCTATTTTTATAAATGGACTAGAAATAACCAGTGTGGGTGTGTGTATCGTCTAGGGGTAAAAGGGGGAAAATAGTGGTTAAAAGGAGGGGCAAAGTGGAAAAAGTCCAATGGTAAACCCGTAAATATGGGGAAGATGAAGGGGTTTTTGGATGCTTCTTAGGTTCATAAAATGACAATGACATGATACATGTAAATAGTGGGACTTGAGGGCTTTTTCTTTGGGAGTGTGAGATGGCACCCTCATCTAGGGAAAGAATGGGACACCACTCTCCCTTTGTCACATGAGACAAAGGGTGCCACGTGGGTTTGTCGTAGTAGGACAAACATCACATCACATCTCTTAAATGTATAATAGATTTTTTACGAAAGCATGTAAATTGCAAGCGTCCAAGCTCCAAACTGAAATTTGTTCTATAGCATGTCTGATTCCAACCCGTGTGGTTCAACGATGAATTGTGATTGTTGGTAAAAGCTTCTGAGTTGAGAGGTGGAGCTCCTTATGGGAGGAGAAAGGTCATCATTATTTTTTATCCTCATCTTGGACTTGGGAGTGGGTTTGGCTTGGAGATTTACAATGCATCTACTATCTCTTTGCCCTCCTCGCAGCTGAAGACGAAGAATGGAGCAATGCCTAATTTGATCAACCGACGAACACTTGAATAAATGTGATCGGATCCTTGCAATATGACTCGCTATATCTCTCTTTGAAACAATAACATAAAAAACATAAATATTGAATTCGATCTACTTGCTGCTCTTCCCGGATGACTGCATTTTTGTTTGTCTACGCACATAAAAGCAAAGAAATTGAGCAGCAGAATGCATGTTTCCCACCATGATCAATTCATAGATCATGGACTGGAAAAAAGAGGAGTGCTGTTATTAACACCACAAAAATTGATGAATACACCACATTACTTGGTGCACCACACCTTGATTTTTAACATCTCTAATAATTATAGCTACACCACAAATCTTGACATTTATACCCTTTAATTGTACTTTTTCATCTGATTAATGGGATGAATACACCACGCAGCGATCGCTTTATCCCCAACGAACAAACACAATTTAGGGTTTCTTCTTCATCGCGGCTGCGATCTCGTGATTTTTGCCGGCGGACAAAAGCTTTTTGTTTCTGTGTGAAACTTAGCCCAAGGGCTTTCGGTGAGTGCTTGGGCTTCGGCCCCCTTAGTATGGGCCAAATTGCCTCTGCTCGATCCCGCAGCTCTCGTCCTTGGCTGCTCCAACTTCTTGCTTGCAAGTAGCTGAAGGTTTTGCGTAAGTTAAGAACCACATGGCTAGCAAATGAGTGTGAGGCTTGGCATTTTAGGCAGCAGGGATCATATCCCAAGTTAAGAACCACATCCTCACACGCAGCTGTGTTCAAGGAAAACAT
>JAULAV010008083.1:0-35929 GCA_030789695.1 Scilla litardierei | reverse complement strand
TAAACACATGTAATGTTGTAAGGCTGTGGATGAGTAATGTGATCGCAAGAACCAATGATAATTTTGTAATTTTAGGCTTCAAATGTATTTTAATAATTTCTGTAATTCTGGAAAAATTAGCCATTATAAATAGATGATGGCTAGGGGCTGGAATTTTATGTTGAATTTCGTGAAGGTATTCTTCTAGAAGTTGGATAGAACCTTAGTTCATGAAGAGTCAGGCTTTTCTATCGAATTAAAATCTAGGAGAGGTCTCATCTCAAAAGAAGTCAATAATCCTGTTATTTTCTTTGAAATCCAATAAATGTCATATCTTTTTTCCCAAACCATCCTCTAATTTCATCCCCAATTTACATCCGAATCGCATCAAATTAGTGTTGAATATTGGACTCCCCGGATTTGGTTTTGGATGATGAGCAAACATAAATAATTCATGAACTACCAATTTGTGAGCGCAGTATTGGAGATCGTCGCCAAATTCACGAGAACAATCAAAGCGACATCTCAAGACTTCTCAAGGAACGTATTCATTGCCTAAAGCTTCGTTGAAGCTCTTGGACCGTTTTTGGAAGTCATGAAGAATTGATCGAAGCTCTCGAAGACCGTTCATTAAGGTTTTATTTATAGTCTTTTAGCTTCGATCTATAGAATGTTAAGCCTTGGGTATATCTTACGATTCTATCTTCATATCGCTCATATCGTAGCTCTAGGATCTTAGTACAAGTCCACTCTAACTTCCTCGAAGCATCGCGCTTCGATTCGGACTTGTTTGTGCATGTTAGTTGGTACAAGAAGAAGTACTGACCGACTAGATGGTGATCTAGTCGGTCAGCAGAGCTTCTTGGACCGACTAGTTTGAGTTAATCTTTTCTTGTTCAGTACTGTTTACAGTTAGTCGGTCTACGTTGACTCACCGACCGACTAGTTTGTGAACTAGTCGGTCAGTGATGCTTCTTTGACCGACTAGTTGTGATTTACTGTACATGCCAAATTTCTCCTAAGCTACTGTTTATCGTTAGTCGGTCTAAGAACGTTTGGTGACCGACTAGTTGATAATCTAGTCGGTCAACATTTGTTCTTGGACCGACTAAGTCAATTTATATTCAGACTATTTGCTTTTGCCTCTTAGTCGGTCTACGTTCACTGACTGACCGACTAGTTGTGAAACTAGTCAGTCAGAAAGTCTTCTTGGACCGACTAGATTTCTAGGTCTGAATTTCTATCTCTTCTCAGTTCTTCACTTAGTTGGTCCATGTTGTTTGACTGACCGACTAGTTGATGAACTAGTCGGTCAGTGGTTGTTCTTTGACCGACTAGTTGCCTCAGATTTCTAACCGTTGGGATTTGACCTAACTCGTTTTTATGGGATCCTATAAATACGAACCTAGGTCATTTCTCTAGGGTAAGAGATAGCCATTCTCACTCATTTCCAAAGCTCTCTTCCTCACAAGAAATCCATTCTCTCACTTTCTAGATCTAGAATCCATCTTGAGAGAAGTTTGTTCTTGGTGAGCCCTTCAAGCTCTAGCTTGATTCAAGTCTCCAAATCACTCCTAGGCACCCATTGCTGGTCATTTCTTTGGTGCTAGGTCTTGGTGACTTCATCTTCCTCAAATCCCTCCTTGCACCTATTTGGTAAGAAAACTCAAGGTATAGGATTTTGTGGTAAGATTGTTTATTTCATTATAAACTTGTTTATATTGCTTATTGATTCTCTCGGTTGTGAGAGAAGGTTGTGATCCCGGGTTGTGGGATTCACTATTGCCATTGCATGTATGATTTGATCTTGTGAAGGTTTTTCACAAGATATCATAGTGGAAATCTTGGGTTAGGGTTTCTAACCTAAGTATCCGGAGGGGATCCGGGTGGTTGGGACGTAGGATCACCGGGAACAAGTCGGGGAGACTTGGGTGGATCCGAACCCAGTAACATCTTTTGTTAGCATTGTTAATTTTGTTGTTGTCATTCAATTTAAGCTTCCGCAAATTGATTTGGTAGTTGTTTGCACTATAATTAGGAATTATACTCCTTGTTATTTTTAAAGTACTATTCACCCCCCTCTAGTACTTGTGCAGTAGCTTGTAGGGCATTACATTTGGTATCAGAGCCAGATACTTAGCTATTCTGCCAACGACAACAAGACCGTGCGTCCACCTTCCGACTATGGCACCTTCAGGAACCGTGAAGGAGCGTCTTCGGTCATGGAAGGACATTCCTCGACTAGGCCTCCATTCTTCAACGGCGTCAATTATGGATATTGGAAATGCCGGATGGAAACGTTCCTCCGGAGCGCCTCCTTGTGGAGAATTACCATGTCGGAGTACAATGTGCCTACCGAAGAAGATTTCGACAAGTGGACTACCGCGGAGGTCGCCGCGGAGATTGCAAATGCCAAAGTAATGAATGCTTTACAATGTGCATTGGAACCCGAAGATTTTAATAAGATATGCACATGTAAGAGTGCATATCAAATTTGGAATTCGCTCCTCATTTTGCATGAAGGAACGAGTCGGGTAAGAGATTCTAAACTCGTGGTAGTCAATAGAGATTACGAATTGTTTCATATGGAACAGTGAGAAAAGATGAAGGAGTATTATGCTCGCTTCGTCGACATAATGAACGAGTTGGAAGCTCTCGGCAAAACCTACACCCAAAAGGAGAAGTGTTCGAAGCTTATCGAAGGACTTCCTTCTTCTTGGGAGAAACGTACCTTCGCCATCGAGGAAGGTAATGACATGAATAAGTATACCGTAGTTCAATTGATGGGTACTTTGATGTCATACGAGGTACGCAAAGATAGCAAGGTGAAGTTACAAGAAAAGATGAAGTCCTATTTGAACCAAGACGTGCCTAAGAAAAAGGCGATTGCATTCAAGGCGGCTTCATCCACCTCTACCGATGATGAGGACTCGGAAGAAGAAATGGACATGGAATCCATTGCACTCATGGCAAAGAAGTTCAATCGCTTCTTCCGAAAGTATAACTTCAAACAAAAATCTAAATTTACTTCTACTAACGCCTCTCCACCTTTGTGCTTTAAATGCAATAAGCTAGGACACATCAAAGCGGATTGTCCTCAAAACAAGCAAAAGGAGAAGTGGAAGGCGCCGAAGTTCGACAAGGGGCTTGTCGGAGCAACATTCACCGACTCCGAGGATTCCTCAAGCGGAGAGTCGGACGATGAGAAAGTGGAGCAAGCGCACATGTGCTTCATGGCAAGAGAGGAGCATGATCAAGGATCTTCCTCCTCCGATGATAGCGACAACGAAGGCGATGAGGTAACTATGGATGATCTTAGGAATGCTAACTCTCAACTATGGTCCAAATACACTAAATTAGTAAATAGATATACTAAAGTAAAAGATGACCTAGCTAGCATTCAAACCTCGCCTAAGACTATCATCACCAACAACGACACCGTTGTTGAAGAGTTAAGAAATGAGATTGTCAATCTCAAATCTAAACTTGAACATGTTAGCATTGAAGATCCGGAAGAACATAGGATAGCGGATTTGACTTCTCAAAACTCGACTTTGAGTATTGAGAATGGGAATCTTAAATCTCGTGTTTATGTGCTCACATCGCAAGTATCAAACTTGGATACTTCTATGCGTTCTCTCAAAGAGAAATATGAGAACACATTAGGCCGAATTAATAAATTCAATAAGGGTAAGGACCATTTGGATAAAATCCTAAGTGACTTACTTCCGGCCAATCACCACATTGGTTTGGGGTATACGATGGGATGTCCATCCAAAGCGGTCACTACTTTTGTTAGGCCAACTTCCGGTGACTCTACGAGTGGCAGTAAACACTCTATTGGTAGTTCTTCTACCAATGGTGCTTTCACATCGTCCACACCCTCTTTCGGAAAGAAACCCACTTTGGGTGGACCTCCAAAGAAGGGGCATGCTTATATGTACACCAATACCATGCCACGTAGGAACACATGTCCTACTCCACCGTCTCACACATATGATGATTTTTATGCAACACATTCTCGGGCACGTGCACACCATGTGAGACACCCTCACGCACGTGTTCCCACACATGCATATGTTCACCCACCTCAGCATATGAATAATTCTCGTCGTGCACCATTCCATCATGTTCCGTATGCCTATCCACAACATGCATCACGTAGAAATCAACGTCGCATGCATGCACCCAATAGGATGAGGGCTCCCAAGATTTTCACTATTTGGAGCCCAAAGGACACAAGCATGGATGAAAAACAAGTATATATGAATGCTTATTTTTCGGATGTTGTGCATAGTAGAAATTATGTGGGGAAGTCTAAGTCCAATTGGACTTGGCTTCCAAAGGTCTAACCTTTGAGGACCCAATGACCTTGGGTACCATGATATGAAATTTTCTATCTTTAGGTACTCAAGGAAAAGAAAAAGAAAAGGAGCAACAAATTTAAATTTAGCTCCAAAGGGAATTGGATACTCGATAGCGGGTGTTCAAAACACATGACTGGTGACGCTCAATTGCTCTCCGGAGTAGTTCCCATTGCAAATGGAAACCGCGTCGTATTTGGAGGCAACGAGAGCGGAACCATCGTCGGTGTTGGTAAAGTGGGTAACCCGTCTAAACCCTTAATTAGTGATATTTATCTAGTTAATGGTTTAAATCATAATCTTATTTCAATAAGCCAACTTTGTGACAAAGGTTACAAAGCTAGCTTTGCGAAAGGATTGTGTCATATTTCAAATGATAATAATAAGTTATTATTTTCCGGCACACGCCATAAAGATATTTATATTTTGGATCTTCCTAAGTCATATGAACAATGTCTCGTTGCCAACACAAGTGAACAACACTTATGGCATCGACGCTTTGGACATGTGAACTTTGGAACACTTTATAAGCTTTCAAAATTAAATTCCATTAAAGGTTTTCCGAAGCTTGTTTTTGAAAAGAAAAGTTTTTGTGATTCTTGTCAACGTGGCAATCTTCCTAAATCTTCATTTAAACCTAAGAAAAGCATTTCTACGAAACGGCCACTAGAGCTATTACATCTAGATTTATTTGGGCCAACTAGAGTTGCTTCCTTAGGAAATGCAAGATATGGACTTGTCATCGTCGATGATTATTCTAGATTTACATGGGTATTTTTCTTATGTAATAAAAATGAAACTTTTGAAAACTTCACGATATTTGTGAAGGAAGTACAAAATCTCATCGGAACCACCATTTTCACTATTCGTAGTGATCATGGGGGTGAATTTGAGAATGAGTCTTTCTCAAATTTTTGTGATGATCTTGGAATTACTCACACGTTTTCTTTCCCTCGCGCACCTCCTCAAAATGGTGTTGTTGAGAGGAAGAATAGAACGCTTGTGGAGTGTGCTCGCACTATGCTCGAAGATAGTCAACTTGGTTATCAATTTTGGGCGGAAGCGGTACACACCGCTTGTTATGTGTTCAATAGAATACTTTTGAGGCCCGGCACCAAACAAACTTGTTATGAATTGTTGTTTGGTAGATTGCCTCAAGTTAAACATTTTCGTGTTTTCGGCGCAAAATGTTTTATTAAAAACACATATGATAATTTGGACAAGTTTGATCCGAGATCGGATGAGGGGATATTTGTTGGGTATTCCTCACGTAGCAAAGCCTACCGGATATACAACAAAAGATCCTCTACGATCGAGGAATCACTACATGTCTCTTTTAATGAGAATTTTATTACTCCTAGAATTTCAAATGATGATGACTCTATGGATGTTTTATGTGATTCATTTGAAAATTCTAAGTCTATTGATTCAATTGATTCTATTGATACTAACCCGACTAATGAAGTTGTTGATGATGTGCCTAGTGATCAAGGTATTCCCAAGCGGCGTCATACCGTTCGCGACCATCCCCATGAGCAAGTCATTGGCAATATTCAAGATAGAGTCAAGACGAGATCGCAAGTCCACCACTTCGCCAATTGTGCCTTTGCCTCATCGATAGAGCCAAAGAATATAGTTGAAGCATGCGAAGATAGTGCTTGGATCCTTGCCATGGAGGAGGAACTCATTCAATTCGAGAGGAATGAGGTATGGGAGCTTGTTCCTTTGCCATCGAAGAACCACACCGTCATAGGGACAAAGTGGATTTTCAAGAACAAAACCGACGAAAACCAAGTCGTCATTCGGAACAAAGCTCGGTTAGTAGCTCAAGGCTATCGACAAGAGGAAGGTATCGATTTCGAAGAGTCCTTCGCTCCGGTAGCTAGATTAGAATCAATTAGCCTACTATTGTCTTTTGCATGCCATAAAAATTTTAAATTATTTCAAATGGATGTTAAAAGTGCATTTTTAAACAGAGATGTCGTTGAGGAAGTTTACGTTTCTCAACCTCCGGGCTTCATAAATGAAAATTTTCCAAATCATGTTTTTAAACTAAAGAAAGCTCTTTATGGTTTGAGACAAGCTCCTCGAGCTTGGTATGATCGCCTAAAGAATTTTCTTTTGGATTTGAATTTTAAAATGGGCGAAGCCGATTCTACACTTTTATTAAGCATGCGAATAATGATATTTTATTAGTTCAAATTTATGTTGATGATATCATTTTCGGTGCTACTAACTTCACTCTTTGCGAAGAGTTTTCTAATGTTATGAAGGAACAATTTGAGATGAGCCACATGGGCGAACTCAAATATTTCTTAGGTCTCCAAATTCGCCAATTGAACGATGCAATCTTCATCCACCAAACGAAGTACACGGTGGAGTTGCTAAAGCGATTTGGAATGGAGAATGCCTCCGGGAAAAAGACTCCTATGAGCACTACAACGCATCTTGATAAAGATACGGGCGGAAAAGATGTAGACATTCGTCTATATCGAGGTATGATAGGTAGTTTACTTTATCTTACCGCAAGTAGGCCCGATATTATGTTTGCCGTTTGTATTTGTACTCGTTATCAGTCTCAACCTAAGGATTCTCACTTAGTAGCGGTTAAACGTATTTTTCGCTATCTAAGTTACACTTTAGATTTTGGATTACTTTATCCGAAATCTAGCACATATGAGTTAGTCTCATATAGTGACGCTGATTATGCGGGATGCAAATCCGACAGGAAGAGTACTAGTGGCAGTTGCCATTTTCTAGGAAATTCCCTTGTCTCTTGGTTTTCCAAGAAGCAAAATTCGGTATCACTTTCAACCACCGAGGCGGAATACATTGCCGCCGGTGCCGCTTGTGCCCAGGTTCTTTGGATGAGACACACACTGAAGGATTTTGGTATTCATTGTGATACTAGCCCTATCATGGTGGATAACCAAAGTGCTATTTGTCTTTCAAAGAATCCGGTGCACCATTCCCGATCTAAACACATAGATGTCCGACACCATTTCTTAGATGATCATGTTGCTAAAAAGGACATCATATTAGTGTACGTTGAAACCCAAAAGCAAATCGCCGATATTTTCACGAAACCCCTAAAGGAGGACTCCTTTGTGCGGTTGCGTCGAGAATTGGGGATTATGGGTGAATCCGAGATATAGGATTCATATTTCATTCAATTATCTTGCATGCTATTATATTTCGCGATATTTCGTTCATGCTAGATTTATTGAATTTTTGGGGATTTTATGTGATATGTTTGAATTTTTGCTCGAATTCTTATTTGAATGTCGTATTTAAGATTTCGACGTTTAATGGGGTAGTTTAGATGACTTATGAGAGAATTAAGATGTTTCATCCAAGTGGTTTTATGAAGAGAACTCATTTATCAACTTTTGGACTCTTCTAGTCGGTTTCAGTTCATTAGTCAACCGACTAGATGCTCATCTAGTCGGTCAGCTAGTGAACTCAGACCGACTAGTTCAAGCTTTAACTTTCTCCTGTCTTTGACTTCTTTTAGTCGGTTTCAGTACTCTTACCGACCGACTAGATTGAAAACTAGTCGGTCAGTGATTATACTGCGACCGACTAACTCTAGCCCTAGATTTTTCTGTTTGCCTCTGTTTCGTCTTAGTCGGTTTAAGCTCATTGACCGACCGACTAGATCGTAATCTAGTCGGTCAGTGCTTGAACTGTGACCGACTAAGTGCTCTAGGGCAATCGCGTCTTTTCGCCTTCCCGACCGACTTATATCCAATCTATCCGATTGTTTTGCTTTTTAGTCGGTCTATTTCGTTCCCCAGCTCGAAAAACTCCCTCTCCCCGATCGAAACCCCTTCATCTTCCCGTCGACTCCGGCCACTTTTCCGGCCATCTCCGCCGTCCGTCGCCGTCGACCTCTCCCCTAGGTATCTTCCCCCTTCCTAGATCTCAGTTTTCATCCCTAGGGTGTGTTCTAGATCTCGTTTTCACTTCTAGGCTCTAGGGTTTCGAAAATTATCTTAGGGCTTTGTGCTTGTTGTGTGATTCTAGGGTTTGTGCTTAGGATTGCTTACGCTTAGGGTGTTTGATCCTATCCGGTCGCTTGATTGTACTCGTTGTGCCGCGATCATGGCACGAACGAGACTCCCGATTACATCTTCTGGGGCATCCCCCATGACCGTTGATGCTCCGACCGCTTTGACCCCTCCTAAGCGTAGGGCCAAGACCACACGTCCCCCCTCTTCGTCTTCAACACCGTTGAAGAGGAAGAGGACTACCAAGCCCAAACCTACCGGCCAATCTTCCAAGCCCCGAGCTAAACCCAAAAAATTTCGTGCTCCTACCCCTCCCGGTGAGCGTTCAGGTAGTGATTCCGAGGATGATTCCGAGGAAGAATACACTCCTGAACATCCCGAGAAGGCACCTACTCCACCCCCTCCTCCACCTCCTCCTAAGACCCGTAAGGCTAAGGGTAAAGCTCCTATGCCAGTCGGCGGTGTGGATATATCGTTGTGCCGCGACGACCCTCAATGTCTCGCAGCGTACAACCGTATAAAGCACTGCCCACTGCTGATGGAGCATTACGTTCAGTTTTCTGATTTTCTTGGCCTTGCCGATCTTTTATCGTATAGTGGCCTATTGGACTACCTTCGATTCGACCCTAAGGCGAACCCTAGACCCTATCCTCGCCTGGTCAAATTATTCTATGCCAATCGTGTCCGAGGTCTGTACGATGAGTCTCACTCCATCGAGACTTCTGTTTTGGGGACTCCTATAGTCCTCACGGCAGAGATCTTGGGGGAGCTGATAGGTTGCTCATCGTGTGGCCTCCTCCCGTCTGACATTTCTGTTGACGATATCTCCACCCTCGATCAGCCTACCCTAGGTGAAATCTTCCAGGTTATCCCCCCCGCATTCATTGGCGTACCTTCGAAATCATTCAAGCCGAATGCTTGGGTGATTAACCTGATCTTGAAATCCTGCCTTCTTCCCAAGTATGGATCTTCTTCACTTCCATCTCAGCCGTTTCTGAAATTGATTTACGCTCTGTTTATGGGTAGCGAGATTAATTGGGCTCGCATTATACTCGATAAGATGGACTCTTTCGAGTGTATACGCAAGACCACTAAATCTGCGCATATCCCGTATCCATGTCTGTTGACCTTGGTTTTCCGTCATTTCTGTGTCCCTTTGCCTCCTGACGACGAGCGTCCTCTTGGTCCTCCTCTGAACGCGACGGCCGTAAAGAAATCTCTTGCGGCACTCCGTCACGTGCAGCGGACGACTCCTTCTGTGTCTCAGGGCACTACTCCTTCTGCAGCTGCTGCTTCTCGACCTCCCACCACACTCGATGATGTTGTTCGGTTACTTCGTCGGCACGAGTCTCGGTTGGCTCGTACCGAGGAGGTAGTTTGCCGTATGGCTAGCTTGATGGGCGTTCAGCTTCCTCCTCCTGTGTCTGAGGATGAGGAGATGGACGATGAGGATATTAATGAGCTGGTCACCTCCCTTGCTCGTGGCGCTGAGGCCACTGCTGCTGCTGCTGCTACCACATCTGCTCCTGGAGCTGGCACCTCTTCCGGTGCTCCAGAGACTTCAGCACCAGTGGATCGGACTTCTGATGCTGCTGCTGCCCCTGCTGTCGAGCCTGCTCCTGTTTTGACTGATGTTGTTCCTGTTGAGACCCCTGCCGTTGAGCCAGCCGTTGATGTCTCCACCCCTGCCCCGACGATCCCGTCTGTTGACACGCCTCTCCTCCCTGCAGAGCCTGAGTCCACTCCGTCGACTGGACACACGGAGACTGCAGATCCAGCCACTTCCTCGTGATCGTCTGTTTCGAGGACTCTCCACTGCTCATTGGATGATACATCTTATTGAGAGTACTTTGGGTTAGGATGGAGTGTTGGGGTTGTTTTGATGTATTTTGGTTATATGGATGTCGGTGTTGTGTTTTGATGTTTTTTTGGGTGTTGATGTTGATGTGTTGATGATGTTGTTGTATTTTGATGTTTAGATAGATGGTATGTTGCACTTGATATGATGTACTCGATGTGAGTTTTGGATGTACTCTTGGTATTCACATATATATATATACATCGATGCTCTTTTTGTTTTCCTTCGTCGTGCACATTTAATATTCGTTCAATGCATATGATATGTGAAATCATCGCTCGACGCTTGATAACTTGGTTAAATAGATTATATTTCTATAATTGTATAGAATTGTTTTCCATGCACACATTTAACCAAGACTATTGAATATTGGAGAGTATGTTTCATTATTCAATATATGAATAAATATTTGGTATTTTTGATGATTTTAATTTACGCTTTTTGATAATGGAGAATTTGACACACTTTGATTTGATTTCGTCTCTTTTCCCTTGGTGTCAATTATGTCCATCGTCAATATCTACGACTCCCGATGTTTAGATTTTCCTTTTCCTAGTTGTTGTCGTTGTATGCCCCCCATTTTTGGGATAATGCCAAAGGGGGAGAGATAATGATAATAAATAGGGCAAATGAAAATTTAACTCAATTTCCAAGATTCTAATTTGATGTGTTAGATTCAGGGGGAGTTAAGATATATATAAGGATTTTCAAAATCCGATATTTCAAAAATCGATTCTCGTTATATATCTTACTCGTCTGATTGATGCAATTTATATATATTCATTTTGGAATTAACGTGTCATCAATGCAGGGGGAGTAAGTATTTTACATTTGAATCATTATTTTTTATTATTATTTATGTTGGTTTGTCATCACCAAAAAGGGGGAGAATGTTGAATATTGGACTCACCGGATTTGGTTTTGGATGATGAGCAAACATAAATAATTCATGAACTACCAATTTGTGAGCGCAGTATTGGAGATCGTCGCCAAATTCACGAGAACAATCAAAGCGACATCTCAAGACTTCTCAAGGAACGTATTCATTGCCTAAAGCTTCGTTGAAGCTCTTGGACCGTTTTTGGAAGTCATGAAGAATTGATCGAAGCTCTCGAAGACCGTTCATTAAGGTTTTATTTATAGTCTTTTAGCTTCGATCTATAGAATGTTAAGCCTTGGGTATATCTTACGATTCTATCTTCATATCGCTCATATCGTAGCTCTAGGATCTTAGTACAAGTCCACTCTAACTTCCTCGAAGCATCGCGCTTCGATTCGGACTTGTTTGTGCATGTTAGTTGGTACAAGAAGAAGTACTGACCGACTAGATGGTGATCTAGTCGGTCAGCAGAGCTTCTTGGACCGACTAGTTTGAGTTAATCTTTTCTTGTTCAGTACTGTTTACAGTTAGTCGGTCTACGTTGACTCACCGACCGACTAGTTTGTGAACTAGTCGGTCAGTGATGCTTCTTTGACCGACTAGTTGTGATTTACTGTACATGCCAAATTTCTCCTAAGCTACTGTTTATCGTTAGTCGGTCTAAGAACGTTTGGTGACCGACTAGTTGATAATCTAGTCGGTCAACATTTGTTCTTGGACCGACTAAGTCAATTTATATTCAGACTATTTGCTTTTGCCTCTTAGTCGGTCTACGTTCACTGACTGACCGACTAGTTGTGAAACTAGTCAGTCAGAAAGTCTTCTTGGACCGACTAGATTTCTAGGTCTGAATTTCTATCTCTTCTCAGTTCTTCACTTAGTTGGTCCATGTTGTTTGACTGACCGACTAGTTGATGAACTAGTCGGTCAGTGGTTGTTCTTTGACCGACTAGTTGCCTCAGATTTCTAACCGTTGGGATTTGACCTAACTCGTTTTTATGGGATCCTATAAATACGAACCTAGGTCATTTCTCTAGGGTAAGAGATAGCCATTCTCACTCATTTCCAAAGCTCTCTTCCTCACAAGAAATCCATTCTCTCACTTTCTAGATCTAGAATCCATCTTGAGAGAAGTTTGTTCTTGGTGAGCCCTTCAAGCTCTAGCTTGATTCAAGTCTCCAAATCACTCCTAGGCACCCATTGCTGGTCATTTCTTTGGTGCTAGGTCTTGGTGACTTCATCTTCCTCAAATCCCTCCTTGCACCTATTTGGTAAGAAAACTCAAGGTATAGGATTTTGTGGTAAGATTGTTTATTTCATTATAAACTTGTTTATATTGCTTATTGATTCTCTCGGTTGTGAGAGAAGGTTGTGATCCCGGGTTGTGGGATTCACTATTGCCATTGCATGTATGATTTGATCTTGTGAAGGTTTTTCACAAGATATCATAGTGGAAATCTTGGGTTAGGGTTTCTAACCTAAGTATCCGGAGGGGATCCGGGTGGTTGGGACGTAGGATCACCGGGAACAAGTCGGGGAGACTTGGGTGGATCCGAACCCAGTAACATCTTTTGTTAGCATTGTTAATTTTGTTGTTGTCATTCAATTTAAGCTTCCGCAAATTGATTTGGTAGTTGTTTGCACTATAATTAGGAATTATACTCCTTGTTATTTTTAAAGTACTATTCACCCCCCTCTAGTACTTGTGCAGTAGCTTGTAGGGCATTACATTTGGTATCAGAGCCAGATACTTAGCTATTCTGCCAACGACAACAAGACCGTGCGTCCACCTTCCGACTATGGCACCTTCAGGAACCGTGAAGGAGCGTCTTCGGTCATGGAAGGACATTCCTCGACTAGGCCTCCATTCTTCAACGGCGTCAATTATGGATATTGGAAATGCCGGATGGAAACGTTCCTCCGGAGCGCCTCCTTGTGGAGAATTACCATGTCGGAGTACAATGTGCCTACCGAAGAAGATTTCGACAAGTGGACTACCGCGGAGGTCGCCGCGGAGATTGCAAATGCCAAAGTAATGAATGCTTTACAATGTGCATTGGAACCCGAAGATTTTAATAAGATATGCACATGTAAGAGTGCATATCAAATTTGGAATTCGCTCCTCATTTTGCATGAAGGAACGAGTCGGGTAAGAGATTCTAAACTCGTGGTAGTCAATAGAGATTACGAATTGTTTCATATGGAACAGTGAGAAAAGATGAAGGAGTATTATGCTCGCTTCGTCGACATAATGAACGAGTTGGAAGCTCTCGGCAAAACCTACACCCAAAAGGAGAAGTGTTCGAAGCTTATCGAAGGACTTCCTTCTTCTTGGGAGAAACGTACCTTCGCCATCGAGGAAGGTAATGACATGAATAAGTATACCGTAGTTCAATTGATGGGTACTTTGATGTCATACGAGGTACGCAAAGATAGCAAGGTGAAGTTACAAGAAAAGATGAAGTCCTATTTGAACCAAGACGTGCCTAAGAAAAAGGCGATTGCATTCAAGGCGGCTTCATCCACCTCTACCGATGATGAGGACTCGGAAGAAGAAATGGACATGGAATCCATTGCACTCATGGCAAAGAAGTTCAATCGCTTCTTCCGAAAGTATAACTTCAAACAAAAATCTAAATTTACTTCTACTAACGCCTCTCCACCTTTGTGCTTTAAATGCAATAAGCTAGGACACATCAAAGCGGATTGTCCTCAAAACAAGCAAAAGGAGAAGTGGAAGGCGCCGAAGTTCGACAAGGGGCTTGTCGGAGCAACATTCACCGACTCCGAGGATTCCTCAAGCGGAGAGTCGGACGATGAGAAAGTGGAGCAAGCGCACATGTGCTTCATGGCAAGAGAGGAGCATGATCAAGGATCTTCCTCCTCCGATGATAGCGACAACGAAGGCGATGAGGTAACTATGGATGATCTTAGGAATGCTAACTCTCAACTATGGTCCAAATACACTAAATTAGTAAATAGATATACTAAAGTAAAAGATGACCTAGCTAGCATTCAAACCTCGCCTAAGACTATCATCACCAACAACGACACCGTTGTTGAAGAGTTAAGAAATGAGATTGTCAATCTCAAATCTAAACTTGAACATGTTAGCATTGAAGATCCGGAAGAACATAGGATAGCGGATTTGACTTCTCAAAACTCGACTTTGAGTATTGAGAATGGGAATCTTAAATCTCGTGTTTATGTGCTCACATCGCAAGTATCAAACTTGGATACTTCTATGCGTTCTCTCAAAGAGAAATATGAGAACACATTAGGCCGAATTAATAAATTCAATAAGGGTAAGGACCATTTGGATAAAATCCTAAGTGACTTACTTCCGGCCAATCACCACATTGGTTTGGGGTATACGATGGGATGTCCATCCAAAGCGGTCACTACTTTTGTTAGGCCAACTTCCGGTGACTCTACGAGTGGCAGTAAACACTCTATTGGTAGTTCTTCTACCAATGGTGCTTTCACATCGTCCACACCCTCTTTCGGAAAGAAACCCACTTTGGGTGGACCTCCAAAGAAGGGGCATGCTTATATGTACACCAATACCATGCCACGTAGGAACACATGTCCTACTCCACCGTCTCACACATATGATGATTTTTATGCAACACATTCTCGGGCACGTGCACACCATGTGAGACACCCTCACGCACGTGTTCCCACACATGCATATGTTCACCCACCTCAGCATATGAATAATTCTCGTCGTGCACCATTCCATCATGTTCCGTATGCCTATCCACAACATGCATCACGTAGAAATCAACGTCGCATGCATGCACCCAATAGGATGAGGGCTCCCAAGATTTTCACTATTTGGAGCCCAAAGGACACAAGCATGGATGAAAAACAAGTATATATGAATGCTTATTTTTCGGATGTTGTGCATAGTAGAAATTATGTGGGGAAGTCTAAGTCCAATTGGACTTGGCTTCCAAAGGTCTAACCTTTGAGGACCCAATGACCTTGGGTACCATGATATGAAATTTTCTATCTTTAGGTACTCAAGGAAAAGAAAAAGAAAAGGAGCAACAAATTTAAATTTAGCTCCAAAGGGAATTGGATACTCGATAGCGGGTGTTCAAAACACATGACTGGTGACGCTCAATTGCTCTCCGGAGTAGTTCCCATTGCAAATGGAAACCGCGTCGTATTTGGAGGCAACGAGAGCGGAACCATCGTCGGTGTTGGTAAAGTGGGTAACCCGTCTAAACCCTTAATTAGTGATATTTATCTAGTTAATGGTTTAAATCATAATCTTATTTCAATAAGCCAACTTTGTGACAAAGGTTACAAAGCTAGCTTTGCGAAAGGATTGTGTCATATTTCAAATGATAATAATAAGTTATTATTTTCCGGCACACGCCATAAAGATATTTATATTTTGGATCTTCCTAAGTCATATGAACAATGTCTCGTTGCCAACACAAGTGAACAACACTTATGGCATCGACGCTTTGGACATGTGAACTTTGGAACACTTTATAAGCTTTCAAAATTAAATTCCATTAAAGGTTTTCCGAAGCTTGTTTTTGAAAAGAAAAGTTTTTGTGATTCTTGTCAACGTGGCAATCTTCCTAAATCTTCATTTAAACCTAAGAAAAGCATTTCTACGAAACGGCCACTAGAGCTATTACATCTAGATTTATTTGGGCCAACTAGAGTTGCTTCCTTAGGAAATGCAAGATATGGACTTGTCATCGTCGATGATTATTCTAGATTTACATGGGTATTTTTCTTATGTAATAAAAATGAAACTTTTGAAAACTTCACGATATTTGTGAAGGAAGTACAAAATCTCATCGGAACCACCATTTTCACTATTCGTAGTGATCATGGGGGTGAATTTGAGAATGAGTCTTTCTCAAATTTTTGTGATGATCTTGGAATTACTCACACGTTTTCTTTCCCTCGCGCACCTCCTCAAAATGGTGTTGTTGAGAGGAAGAATAGAACGCTTGTGGAGTGTGCTCGCACTATGCTCGAAGATAGTCAACTTGGTTATCAATTTTGGGCGGAAGCGGTACACACCGCTTGTTATGTGTTCAATAGAATACTTTTGAGGCCCGGCACCAAACAAACTTGTTATGAATTGTTGTTTGGTAGATTGCCTCAAGTTAAACATTTTCGTGTTTTCGGCGCAAAATGTTTTATTAAAAACACATATGATAATTTGGACAAGTTTGATCCGAGATCGGATGAGGGGATATTTGTTGGGTATTCCTCACGTAGCAAAGCCTACCGGATATACAACAAAAGATCCTCTACGATCGAGGAATCACTACATGTCTCTTTTAATGAGAATTTTATTACTCCTAGAATTTCAAATGATGATGACTCTATGGATGTTTTATGTGATTCATTTGAAAATTCTAAGTCTATTGATTCAATTGATTCTATTGATACTAACCCGACTAATGAAGTTGTTGATGATGTGCCTAGTGATCAAGGTATTCCCAAGCGGCGTCATACCGTTCGCGACCATCCCCATGAGCAAGTCATTGGCAATATTCAAGATAGAGTCAAGACGAGATCGCAAGTCCACCACTTCGCCAATTGTGCCTTTGCCTCATCGATAGAGCCAAAGAATATAGTTGAAGCATGCGAAGATAGTGCTTGGATCCTTGCCATGGAGGAGGAACTCATTCAATTCGAGAGGAATGAGGTATGGGAGCTTGTTCCTTTGCCATCGAAGAACCACACCGTCATAGGGACAAAGTGGATTTTCAAGAACAAAACCGACGAAAACCAAGTCGTCATTCGGAACAAAGCTCGGTTAGTAGCTCAAGGCTATCGACAAGAGGAAGGTATCGATTTCGAAGAGTCCTTCGCTCCGGTAGCTAGATTAGAATCAATTAGCCTACTATTGTCTTTTGCATGCCATAAAAATTTTAAATTATTTCAAATGGATGTTAAAAGTGCATTTTTAAACAGAGATGTCGTTGAGGAAGTTTACGTTTCTCAACCTCCGGGCTTCATAAATGAAAATTTTCCAAATCATGTTTTTAAACTAAAGAAAGCTCTTTATGGTTTGAGACAAGCTCCTCGAGCTTGGTATGATCGCCTAAAGAATTTTCTTTTGGATTTGAATTTTAAAATGGGCGAAGCCGATTCTACACTTTTATTAAGCATGCGAATAATGATATTTTATTAGTTCAAATTTATGTTGATGATATCATTTTCGGTGCTACTAACTTCACTCTTTGCGAAGAGTTTTCTAATGTTATGAAGGAACAATTTGAGATGAGCCACATGGGCGAACTCAAATATTTCTTAGGTCTCCAAATTCGCCAATTGAACGATGCAATCTTCATCCACCAAACGAAGTACACGGTGGAGTTGCTAAAGCGATTTGGAATGGAGAATGCCTCCGGGAAAAAGACTCCTATGAGCACTACAACGCATCTTGATAAAGATACGGGCGGAAAAGATGTAGACATTCGTCTATATCGAGGTATGATAGGTAGTTTACTTTATCTTACCGCAAGTAGGCCCGATATTATGTTTGCCGTTTGTATTTGTACTCGTTATCAGTCTCAACCTAAGGATTCTCACTTAGTAGCGGTTAAACGTATTTTTCGCTATCTAAGTTACACTTTAGATTTTGGATTACTTTATCCGAAATCTAGCACATATGAGTTAGTCTCATATAGTGACGCTGATTATGCGGGATGCAAATCCGACAGGAAGAGTACTAGTGGCAGTTGCCATTTTCTAGGAAATTCCCTTGTCTCTTGGTTTTCCAAGAAGCAAAATTCGGTATCACTTTCAACCACCGAGGCGGAATACATTGCCGCCGGTGCCGCTTGTGCCCAGGTTCTTTGGATGAGACACACACTGAAGGATTTTGGTATTCATTGTGATACTAGCCCTATCATGGTGGATAACCAAAGTGCTATTTGTCTTTCAAAGAATCCGGTGCACCATTCCCGATCTAAACACATAGATGTCCGACACCATTTCTTAGATGATCATGTTGCTAAAAAGGACATCATATTAGTGTACGTTGAAACCCAAAAGCAAATCGCCGATATTTTCACGAAACCCCTAAAGGAGGACTCCTTTGTGCGGTTGCGTCGAGAATTGGGGATTATGGGTGAATCCGAGATATAGGATTCATATTTCATTCAATTATCTTGCATGCTATTATATTTCGCGATATTTCGTTCATGCTAGATTTATTGAATTTTTGGGGATTTTATGTGATATGTTTGAATTTTTGCTCGAATTCTTATTTGAATGTCGTATTTAAGATTTCGACGTTTAATGGGGTAGTTTAGATGACTTATGAGAGAATTAAGATGTTTCATCCAAGTGGTTTTATGAAGAGAACTCATTTATCAACTTTTGGACTCTTCTAGTCGGTTTCAGTTCATTAGTCAACCGACTAGATGCTCATCTAGTCGGTCAGCTAGTGAACTCAGACCGACTAGTTCAAGCTTTAACTTTCTCCTGTCTTTGACTTCTTTTAGTCGGTTTCAGTACTCTTACCGACCGACTAGATTGAAAACTAGTCGGTCAGTGATTATACTGCGACCGACTAACTCTAGCCCTAGATTTTTCTGTTTGCCTCTGTTTCGTCTTAGTCGGTTTAAGCTCATTGACCGACCGACTAGATCGTAATCTAGTCGGTCAGTGCTTGAACTGTGACCGACTAAGTGCTCTAGGGCAATCGCGTCTTTTCGCCTTCCCGACCGACTTATATCCAATCTATCCGATTGTTTTGCTTTTTAGTCGGTCTATTTCGTTCCCCAGCTCGAAAAACTCCCTCTCCCCGATCGAAACCCCTTCATCTTCCCGTCGACTCCGGCCACTTTTCCGGCCATCTCCGCCGTCCGTCGCCGTCGACCTCTCCCCTAGGTATCTTCCCCCTTCCTAGATCTCAGTTTTCATCCCTAGGGTGTGTTCTAGATCTCGTTTTCACTTCTAGGCTCTAGGGTTTCGAAAATTATCTTAGGGCTTTGTGCTTGTTGTGTGATTCTAGGGTTTGTGCTTAGGATTGCTTACGCTTAGGGTGTTTGATCCTATCCGGTCGCTTGATTGTACTCGTTGTGCTGCGATCATGGCACGAACGAGACTCCCGATTACATCTTCTGGGGCATCCCCCATGACCGTTGATGCTCCGACCGCTTTGACCCCTCCTAAGCGTAGGGCCAAGACCACACGTCCCCCCTCTTCGTCTTCAACACCGTTGAAGAGGAAGAGGACTACCAAGCCCAAACCTACCGGCCAATCTTCCAAGCCCCGAGCTAAACCCAAAAAATTTCGTGCTCCTACCCCTCCCGGTGAGCGTTCAGGTAGTGATTCCGAGGATGATTCCGAGGAAGAATACACTCCTGAACATCCCGAGAAGGCACCTACTCCACCCCCTCCTCCACCTCCTCCTAAGACCCGTAAGGCTAAGGGTAAAGCTCCTATGCCAGTCGGCGGTGTGGATATATCGTTGTGCCGCGACGACCCTCAATGTCTCGCAGCGTACAACCGTATAAAGCACTGCCCACTGCTGATGGAGCATTACGTTCAGTTTTCTGATTTTCTTGGCCTTGCCGATCTTTTATCGTATAGTGGCCTATTGGACTACCTTCGATTCGACCCTAAGGCGAACCCTAGACCCTATCCTCGCCTGGTCAAATTATTCTATGCCAATCGTGTCCGAGGTCTGTACGATGAGTCTCACTCCATCGAGACTTCTGTTTTGGGGACTCCTATAGTCCTCACGGCAGAGATCTTGGGGGAGCTGATAGGTTGCTCATCGTGTGGCCTCCTCCCGTCTGACATTTCTGTTGACGATATCTCCACCCTCGATCAGCCTACCCTAGGTGAAATCTTCCAGGTTATCCCCCCCGCATTCATTGGCGTACCTTCGAAATCATTCAAGCCGAATGCTTGGGTGATTAACCTGATCTTGAAATCCTGCCTTCTTCCCAAGTATGGATCTTCTTCACTTCCATCTCAGCCGTTTCTGAAATTGATTTACGCTCTGTTTATGGGTAGCGAGATTAATTGGGCTCGCATTATACTCGATAAGATGGACTCTTTCGAGTGTATACGCAAGACCACTAAATCTGCGCATATCCCGTATCCATGTCTGTTGACCTTGGTTTTCCGTCATTTCTGTGTCCCTTTGCCTCCTGACGACGAGCGTCCTCTTGGTCCTCCTCTGAACGCGACGGCCGTAAAGAAATCTCTTGCGGCACTCCGTCACGTGCAGCGGACGACTCCTTCTGTGTCTCAGGGCACTACTCCTTCTGCAGCTGCTGCTTCTCGACCTCCCACCACACTCGATGATGTTGTTCGGTTACTTCGTCGGCACGAGTCTCGGTTGGCTCGTACCGAGGAGGTAGTTTGCCGTATGGCTAGCTTGATGGGCGTTCAGCTTCCTCCTCCTGTGTCTGAGGATGAGGAGATGGACGATGAGGATATTGATGAGCTGGTCACCTCCCTTGCTCGTGGCGCTGAGGCCACTGCTGCTGCTGCTGCTACCACATCTGCTCCTGGAGCTGGCACCTCTTCCGGTGCTCCAGAGACTTCAGCACCAGTGGATCGGACTTCTGATGCTGCTGCTGCCCCTGCTGTCGAGCCTGCTCCTGTTTTGACTGATGTTGTTCCTGTTGAGACCCCTGCCGTTGAGCCAGCCGTTGATGTCTCCACCCCTGCCCCGACGATCCCGTCTGTTGACACGCCTCTCCTCCCTGCAGAGCCTGAGTCCACTCCGTCGACTGGACACACGGAGACTGCAGATCCAGCCACTTCCTCGTGATCGTCTGTTTCGAGGACTCTCCACTGCTCATTGGATGATACATCTTATTGAGAGTACTTTGGGTTAGGATGGAGTGTTGGGGTTGTTTTGATGTATTTTGGTTATATGGATGTCGGTGTTGTGTTTTGATGTTTTTTTGGGTGTTGATGTTGATGTGTTGATGATGTTGTTGTATTTTGATGTTTAGATAGATGGTATGTTGCACTTGATATGATGTACTCGATGTGAGTTTTGGATGTACTCTTGGTATTCACATATATATATATACATCGATGCTCTTTTTGTTTTCCTTCGTCGTGCACATTTAATATTCGTTCAATGCATATGATATGTGAAATCATCGCTCGACGCTTGATAACTTGGTTAAATAGATTATATTTCTATAATTGTATAGAATTGTTTTCCATGCACACATTTAACCAAGACTATTGAATATTGGAGAGTATGTTTCATTATTCAATATATGAATAAATATTTGGTATTTTTGATGATTTTAATTTACGCTTTTTGATAATGGAGAATTTGACACACTTTGATTTGATTTCGTCTCTTTTCCCTTGGTGTCAATTATGTCCATCGTCAATATCTACGACTCCCGATGTTTAGATTTTCCTTTTCCTAGTTGTTGTCGTTGTATGCCCCCCATTTTTGGGATAATGCCAAAGGGGGAGAGATAATGATAATAAATAGGGCAAATGAAAATTTAACTCAATTTCCAAGATTCTAATTTGATGTGTTAGATTCAGGGGGAGTTAAGATATATATAAGGATTTTCAAAATCCGATATTTCAAAAATCGATTCTCGTTATATATCTTACTCGTCTGATTGATGCAATTTATATATATTCATTTTGGAATTAACGTGTCATCAATGCAGGGGGAGTAAGTATTTTACATTTGAATCATTATTTTTTATTATTATTTATGTTGGTTTGTCATCACCAAAAAGGGGGAGAATGTTGAATATTGGACTCACCGGATTTGGTTTTGGATGATGAGCAAACATAAATAATTCATGAACTACCAATTTGTGAGCGCAGTATTGGAGATCGTCGCCAAATTCACGAGAACAATCAAAGCGACATCTCAAGACTTCTCAAGGAACGTATTCATTGCCTAAAGCTTCGTTGAAGCTCTTGGACCGTTTTTGGAAGTCATGAAGAATTGATCGAAGCTCTCGAAGACCGTTCATTAAGGTTTTATTTATAGTCTTTTAGCTTCGATCTATAGAATGTTAAGCCTTGGGTATATCTTACGATTCTATCTTCATATCGCTCATATCGTAGCTCTAGGATCTTAGTACAAGTCCACTCTAACTTCCTCGAAGCATCGCGCTTCGATTCGGACTTGTTTGTGCATGTTAGTTGGTACAAGAAGAAGTACTGACCGACTAGATGGTGATCTAGTCGGTCAGCAGAGCTTCTTGGACCGACTAGTTTGAGTTAATCTTTTCTTGTTCAGTACTGTTTACAGTTAGTCGGTCTACGTTGACTCACCGACCGACTAGTTTGTGAACTAGTCGGTCAGTGATGCTTCTTTGACCGACTAGTTGTGATTTACTGTACATGCCAAATTTCTCCTAAGCTACTGTTTATCGTTAGTCGGTCTAAGAACGTTTGGTGACCGACTAGTTGATAATCTAGTCGGTCAACATTTGTTCTTGGACCGACTAAGTCAATTTATATTCAGACTATTTGCTTTTGCCTCTTAGTCGGTCTACGTTCACTGACTGACCGACTAGTTGTGAAACTAGTCAGTCAGAAAGTCTTCTTGGACCGACTAGATTTCTAGGTCTGAATTTCTATCTCTTCTCAGTTCTTCACTTAGTTGGTCCATGTTGTTTGACTGACCGACTAGTTGATGAACTAGTCGGTCAGTGGTTGTTCTTTGACCGACTAGTTGCCTCAGATTTCTAACCGTTGGGATTTGACCTAACTCGTTTTTATGGGATCCTATAAATACGAACCTAGGTCATTTCTCTAGGGTAAGAGATAGCCATTCTCACTCATTTCCAAAGCTCTCTTCCTCACAAGAAATCCATTCTCTCACTTTCTAGATCTAGAATCCATCTTGAGAGAAGTTTGTTCTTGGTGAGCCCTTCAAGCTCTAGCTTGATTCAAGTCTCCAAATCACTCCTAGGCACCCATTGCTGGTCATTTCTTTGGTGCTAGGTCTTGGTGACTTCATCTTCCTCAAATCCCTCCTTGCACCTATTTGGTAAGAAAACTCAAGGTATAGGATTTTGTGGTAAGATTGTTTATTTCATTATAAACTTGTTTATATTGCTTATTGATTCTCTCGGTTGTGAGAGAAGGTTGTGATCCCGGGTTGTGGGATTCACTATTGCCATTGCATGTATGATTTGATCTTGTGAAGGTTTTTCACAAGATATCATAGTGGAAATCTTGGGTTAGGGTTTCTAACCTAAGTATCCGGAGGGGATCCGGGTGGTTGGGACGTAGGATCACCGGGAACAAGTCGGGGAGACTTGGGTGGATCCGAACCCAGTAACATCTTTTGTTAGCATTGTTAATTTTGTTGTTGTCATTCAATTTAAGCTTCCGCAAATTGATTTGGTAGTTGTTTGCACTATAATTAGGAATTATACTCCTTGTTATTTTTAAAGTACTATTCACCCCCCTCTAGTACTTGTGCAGTAGCTTGTAGGGCATTACATTTGGTATCAGAGCCAGATACTTAGCTATTCTGCCAACGACAACAAGACCGTGCGTCCACCTTCCGACTATGGCACCTTCAGGAACCGTGAAGGAGCGTCTTCGGTCATGGAAGGACATTCCTCGACTAGGCCTCCATTCTTCAACGGCGTCAATTATGGATATTGGAAATGCCGGATGGAAACGTTCCTCCGGAGCGCCTCCTTGTGGAGAATTACCATGTCGGAGTACAATGTGCCTACCGAAGAAGATTTCGACAAGTGGACTACCGCGGAGGTCGCCGCGGAGATTGCAAATGCCAAAGTAATGAATGCTTTACAATGTGCATTGGAACCCGAAGATTTTAATAAGATATGCACATGTAAGAGTGCATATCAAATTTGGAATTCGCTCCTCATTTTGCATGAAGGAACGAGTCGGGTAAGAGATTCTAAACTCGTGGTAGTCAATAGAGATTACGAATTGTTTCATATGGAACAGTGAGAAAAGATGAAGGAGTATTATGCTCGCTTCGTCGACATAATGAACGAGTTGGAAGCTCTCGGCAAAACCTACACCCAAAAGGAGAAGTGTTCGAAGCTTATCGAAGGACTTCCTTCTTCTTGGGAGAAACGTACCTTCGCCATCGAGGAAGGTAATGACATGAATAAGTATACCGTAGTTCAATTGATGGGTACTTTGATGTCATACGAGGTACGCAAAGATAGCAAGGTGAAGTTACAAGAAAAGATGAAGTCCTATTTGAACCAAGACGTGCCTAAGAAAAAGGCGATTGCATTCAAGGCGGCTTCATCCACCTCTACCGATGATGAGGACTCGGAAGAAGAAATGGACATGGAATCCATTGCACTCATGGCAAAGAAGTTCAATCGCTTCTTCCGAAAGTATAACTTCAAACAAAAATCTAAATTTACTTCTACTAACGCCTCTCCACCTTTGTGCTTTAAATGCAATAAGCTAGGACACATCAAAGCGGATTGTCCTCAAAACAAGCAAAAGGAGAAGTGGAAGGCGCCGAAGTTCGACAAGGGGCTTGTCGGAGCAACATTCACCGACTCCGAGGATTCCTCAAGCGGAGAGTCGGACGATGAGAAAGTGGAGCAAGCGCACATGTGCTTCATGGCAAGAGAGGAGCATGATCAAGGATCTTCCTCCTCCGATGATAGCGACAACGAAGGCGATGAGGTAACTATGGATGATCTTAGGAATGCTAACTCTCAACTATGGTCCAAATACACTAAATTAGTAAATAGATATACTAAAGTAAAAGATGACCTAGCTAGCATTCAAACCTCGCCTAAGACTATCATCACCAACAACGACACCGTTGTTGAAGAGTTAAGAAATGAGATTGTCAATCTCAAATCTAAACTTGAACATGTTAGCATTGAAGATCCGGAAGAACATAGGATAGCGGATTTGACTTCTCAAAACTCGACTTTGAGTATTGAGAATGGGAATCTTAAATCTCGTGTTTATGTGCTCACATCGCAAGTATCAAACTTGGATACTTCTATGCGTTCTCTCAAAGAGAAATATGAGAACACATTAGGCCGAATTAATAAATTCAATAAGGGTAAGGACCATTTGGATAAAATCCTAAGTGACTTACTTCCGGCCAATCACCACATTGGTTTGGGGTATACGATGGGATGTCCATCCAAAGCGGTCACTACTTTTGTTAGGCCAACTTCCGGTGACTCTACGAGTGGCAGTAAACACTCTATTGGTAGTTCTTCTACCAATGGTGCTTTCACATCGTCCACACCCTCTTTCGGAAAGAAACCCACTTTGGGTGGACCTCCAAAGAAGGGGCATGCTTATATGTACACCAATACCATGCCACGTAGGAACACATGTCCTACTCCACCGTCTCACACATATGATGATTTTTATGCAACACATTCTCGGGCACGTGCACACCATGTGAGACACCCTCACGCACGTGTTCCCACACATGCATATGTTCACCCACCTCAGCATATGAATAATTCTCGTCGTGCACCATTCCATCATGTTCCGTATGCCTATCCACAACATGCATCACGTAGAAATCAACGTCGCATGCATGCACCCAATAGGATGAGGGCTCCCAAGATTTTCACTATTTGGAGCCCAAAGGACACAAGCATGGATGAAAAACAAGTATATATGAATGCTTATTTTTCGGATGTTGTGCATAGTAGAAATTATGTGGGGAAGTCTAAGTCCAATTGGACTTGGCTTCCAAAGGTCTAACCTTTGAGGACCCAATGACCTTGGGTACCATGATATGAAATTTTCTATCTTTAGGTACTCAAGGAAAAGAAAAAGAAAAGGAGCAACAAATTTAAATTTAGCTCCAAAGGGAATTGGATACTCGATAGCGGGTGTTCAAAACACATGACTGGTGACGCTCAATTGCTCTCCGGAGTAGTTCCCATTGCAAATGGAAACCGCGTCGTATTTGGAGGCAACGAGAGCGGAACCATCGTCGGTGTTGGTAAAGTGGGTAACCCGTCTAAACCCTTAATTAGTGATATTTATCTAGTTAATGGTTTAAATCATAATCTTATTTCAATAAGCCAACTTTGTGACAAAGGTTACAAAGCTAGCTTTGCGAAAGGATTGTGTCATATTTCAAATGATAATAATAAGTTATTATTTTCCGGCACACGCCATAAAGATATTTATATTTTGGATCTTCCTAAGTCATATGAACAATGTCTCGTTGCCAACACAAGTGAACAACACTTATGGCATCGACGCTTTGGACATGTGAACTTTGGAACACTTTATAAGCTTTCAAAATTAAATTCCATTAAAGGTTTTCCGAAGCTTGTTTTTGAAAAGAAAAGTTTTTGTGATTCTTGTCAACGTGGCAATCTTCCTAAATCTTCATTTAAACCTAAGAAAAGCATTTCTACGAAACGGCCACTAGAGCTATTACATCTAGATTTATTTGGGCCAACTAGAGTTGCTTCCTTAGGAAATGCAAGATATGGACTTGTCATCGTCGATGATTATTCTAGATTTACATGGGTATTTTTCTTATGTAATAAAAATGAAACTTTTGAAAACTTCACGATATTTGTGAAGGAAGTACAAAATCTCATCGGAACCACCATTTTCACTATTCGTAGTGATCATGGGGGTGAATTTGAGAATGAGTCTTTCTCAAATTTTTGTGATGATCTTGGAATTACTCACACGTTTTCTTTCCCTCGCGCACCTCCTCAAAATGGTGTTGTTGAGAGGAAGAATAGAACGCTTGTGGAGTGTGCTCGCACTATGCTCGAAGATAGTCAACTTGGTTATCAATTTTGGGCGGAAGCGGTACACACCGCTTGTTATGTGTTCAATAGAATACTTTTGAGGCCCGGCACCAAACAAACTTGTTATGAATTGTTGTTTGGTAGATTGCCTCAAGTTAAACATTTTCGTGTTTTCGGCGCAAAATGTTTTATTAAAAACACATATGATAATTTGGACAAGTTTGATCCGAGATCGGATGAGGGGATATTTGTTGGGTATTCCTCACGTAGCAAAGCCTACCGGATATACAACAAAAGATCCTCTACGATCGAGGAATCACTACATGTCTCTTTTAATGAGAATTTTATTACTCCTAGAATTTCAAATGATGATGACTCTATGGATGTTTTATGTGATTCATTTGAAAATTCTAAGTCTATTGATTCAATTGATTCTATTGATACTAACCCGACTAATGAAGTTGTTGATGATGTGCCTAGTGATCAAGGTATTCCCAAGCGGCGTCATACCGTTCGCGACCATCCCCATGAGCAAGTCATTGGCAATATTCAAGATAGAGTCAAGACGAGATCGCAAGTCCACCACTTCGCCAATTGTGCCTTTGCCTCATCGATAGAGCCAAAGAATATAGTTGAAGCGTGCGAAGATAGTGCTTGGATCCTTGCCATGGAGGAGGAACTCATTCAATTCGAGAGGAATGAGGTATGGGAGCTTGTTCCTTTGCCATCGAAGAACCACACCGTTATAGGGACAAAGTCGATTTTCAAGAACAAAACCGACGAAAACCAAGTCGTCATTCGGAACAAAGCTCGGTTAGTAGCTCAAGGCTATCGACAAGAGGAAGGTATCGATTTCGAAGAGTCCTTCGCTCCGGTAGCTAGATTAGAATCAATTAGCCTACTATTGTCTTTTGCATGCCATAAAAATTTTAAATTATTTCAAATGGATGTTAAAAGTGCATTTTTAAACAGAGATGTCGTTGAGGAAGTTTACGTTTCTCAACCTCCGGGCTTCATAAATGAAAATTTTCCAAATCATGTTTTTAAACTAAAGAAAGCTCTTTATGGTTTGAGACAAGCTCCTCGAGCTTGGTATGATCGCCTAAAGAATTTTCTTTTGGATTTGAATTTTAAAATGGGCGAAGCCGATTCTACACTTTTATTAAGCATGCGAATAATGATATTTTATTAGTTCAAATTTATGTTGATGATATCATTTTCGGTGCTACTAACTTCACTCTTTGCGAAGAGTTTTCTAATGTTATGAAGGAACAATTTGAGATGAGCCACATGGGCGAACTCAAATATTTCTTAGGTCTCCAAATTCGCCAATTGAACGATGCAATCTTCATCCACCAAACGAAGTACACGGTGGAGTTGCTAAAGCGATTTGGAATGGAGAATGCCTCCGGGAAAAAGACTCCTATGAGCACTACAACGCATCTTGATAAAGATACGGGCGGAAAAGATGTAGACATTCGTCTATATCGAGGTATGATAGGTAGTTTACTTTATCTTACCGCAAGTAGGCCCGATATTATGTTTGCCGTTTGTATTTGTACTCGTTATCAGTCTCAACCTAAGGATTCTCACTTAGTAGCGGTTAAACGTATTTTTCGCTATCTAAGTTACACTTTAGATTTTGGATTACTTTATCCGAAATCTAGCACATATGAGTTAGTCTCATATAGTGACGCTGATTATGCGGGATGCAAATCCGACAGGAAGAGTACTAGTGGCAGTTGCCATTTTCTAGGAAATTCCCTTATCTCTTGGTTTTCCAAGAAGCAAAATTCGGTATCACTTTCAACCACCGAGGCGGAATACATTGCCGCCGGTGCCGCTTGTGCCCAGGTTCTTTGGATGAGACACACACTGAAGGATTTTGGTATTCATTGTGATACTAGCCCTATCATGGTGGATAACCAAAGTGCTATTTGTCTTTCAAAGAATCCGGTGCACCATTCCCGATCTAAACACATAGATGTCCGACACCATTTCTTAGATGATCATGTTGCTAAAAAGGACATCATATTAGTGTACGTTGAAACCCAAAAGCAAATCGCCGATATTTTCACGAAACCCCTAAAGGAGGACTCCTTTGTGCGGTTGCGTCGAGAATTGGGGATTATGGGTGAATCCGAGATATAGGATTCATATTTCATTCAATTATCTTGCATGCTATTATATTTCGCGATATTTCGTTCATGCTAGATTTATTGAATTTTTGGGGATTTTATGTGATATGTTTGAATTTTTGCTCGAATTCTTATTTGAATGTCGTATTTAAGATTTCGACGTTTAATGGGGTAGTTTAGATGACTTATGAGAGAATTAAGATGTTTCATCCAAGTGGTTTTATGAAGAGAACTCATTTATCAACTTTTGGACTCTTCTAGTCGGTTTCAGTTCATTAGTCAACCGACTAGATGCTCATCTAGTCGGTCAGCTAGTGAACTCAGACCGACTAGTTCAAGCTTTAACTTTCTCCTGTCTTTGACTTCTTTTAGTCGGTTTCAGTACTCTTACCGACCGACTAGATTGAAAACTAGTCGGTCAGTGATTATACTGCGACCGACTAACTCTAGCCCTAGATTTTTCTGTTTGCCTCTGTTTCGTCTTAGTCGGTTTAAGCTCATTGACCGACCGACTAGATCGTAATCTAGTCGGTCAGTGCTTGAACTGTGACCGACTAAGTGCTCTAGGGCAATCGCGTCTTTTCGCCTTCCCGACCGACTTATATCCAATCTATCCGATTGTTTTGCTTTTTAGTCGGTCTATTTCGTTCCCCAGCTCGAAAAACTCCCTCTCCCCGATCGAAACCCCTTCATCTTCCCGTCGACTCCGGCCACTTTTCCGGCCATCTCCGCCGTCCGTCGCCGTCGACCTCTCCCCTAGGTATCTTCCCCCTTCCTAGATCTCAGTTTTCATCCCTAGGGTGTGTTCTAGATCTCGTTTTCACTTCTAGGCTCTAGGGTTTCGAAAATTATCTTAGGGCTTTGTGCTTGTTGTGTGATTCTAGGGTTTGTGCTTAGGATTGCTTACGCTTAGGGTGTTTGATCCTATCCGGTCGCTTGATTGTACTCGTTGTGCCGCGATCATGGCACGAACGAGACTCCCGATTACATCTTCTGGGGCATCCCCCATGACCGTTGATGCTCCGACCGCTTTGACCCCTCCTAAGCGTAGGGCCAAGACCACACGTCCCCCCTCTTCGTCTTCAACACCGTTGAAGAGGAAGAGGACTACCAAGCCCAAACCTACCGGCCAATCTTCCAAGCCCCGAGCTAAACCCAAAAAATTTCGTGCTCCTACCCCTCCCGGTGAGCGTTCAGGTAGTGATTCCGAGGATGATTCCGAGGAAGAATACACTCCTGAACATCCCGAGAAGGCACCTACTCCACCCCCTCCTCCACCTCCTCCTAAGACCCGTAAGGCTAAGGGTAAAGCTCCTATGCCAGTCGGCGGTGTGGATATATCGTTGTGCCGCGACGACCCTCAATGTCTCGCAGCGTACAACCGTATAAAGCACTGCCCACTGCTGATGGAGCATTACGTTCAGTTTTCTGATTTTCTTGGCCTTGCCGATCTTTTATCGTATAGTGGCCTATTGGACTACCTTCGATTCGACCCTAAGGCGAACCCTAGACCCTATCCTCGCCTGGTCAAATTATTCTATGCCAATCGTGTCCGAGGTCTGTACGATGAGTCTCACTCCATCGAGACTTCTGTTTTGGGGACTCCTATAGTCCTCACGGCAGAGATCTTGGGGGAGCTGATAGGTTGCTCATCGTGTGGCCTCCTCCCGTCTGACATTTCTGTTGACGATATCTCCACCCTCGATCAGCCTACCCTAGGCGAAATCTTCCAGGTTATCCCCCTCGCATTCATTGGCGTACCTTCGAAATCATTCAAGCCGAATGCTTGGGTGATTAACCTGATCTTGAAATCCTGCCTTCTTCCCAAGTATGGATCTTCTTCACTTCCATCTCAGCCGTTTCTGAAATTGATTTACGCTCTGTTTATGGGTAGCGAGATTAATTGGGCTCGCATTATACTCGATAAGATGGACTCTTTCGAGTGTATACGCAAGACCACTAAATCTGCGCATATCCCGTATCCATGTCTGTTGACCTTGGTTTTCCGTCATTTCTGTGTCCCTTTGCCTCCTGACGACGAGCGTCCTCTTGGTCCTCCTCTGAACGCGACGGCCGTAAAGAAATCTCTTGCGGCACTCCGTCACGTGCAGCGGACGACTCCTTCTGTGTCTCAGGGCACTACTCCTTCTGCAGCTGCTGCTTCTCGACCTCCCACCACACTCGATGATGTTGTTCGGTTACTTCGTCGGCACGAGTCTCGGTTGGCTCGTACCGAGGAGGTAGTTTGCCGTATGGCTAGCTTGATGGGCGTTCAGCTTCCTCCTCCTGTGTCTGAGGATGAGGAGATGGACGATGAGGATATTGATGAGCTGGTCACCTCCCTTGCTCGTGGCGCTGAGGCCACTGCTGCTGCTGCTGCTACCACATCTGCTCCTGGAGCTGGCACCTCTTCCGGTGCTCCAGAGACTTCAGCACCAGTGGATCGGACTTCTGATGCTGCTGCTGCCCCTGCTGTCGAGCCTGCTCCTGTTTTGACTGATGTTGTTCCTGTTGAGACCCCTGCCGTTGAGCCAGCCGTTGATGTCTCCACCCCTGCCCCGACGATCCCGTCTGTTGACACGCCTCTCCTCCCTGCAGAGCCTGAGTCCACTCCGTCGACTGGACACACGGAGACTGCAGATCCAGCCACTTCCTCGTGATCGTCTGTTTCGAGGACTCTCCACTGCTCATTGGATGATACATCTTATTGAGAGTACTTTGGGTTAGGATGGAGTGTTGGGGTTGTTTTGATGTATTTTGGTTATATGGATGTCGGTGTTGTGTTTTGATGTTTTTTTGGGTGTTGATGTTGATGTGTTGATGATGTTGTTGTATTTTGATGTTTAGATAGATGGTATGTTGCACTTGATATGATGTACTCGATGTGAGTTTTGGATGTACTCTTGGTATTCACATATATATATATATACATCGATGCTCTTTTTGTTTTCCTTCGTCGTGCACATTTAATATTCGTTCAATGCATATGATATGTGAAATCATCGCTCGACGCTTGATAACTTGGTTAAATAGATTATATTTCTATAATTGTATAGAATTGTTTTCCATGCACACATTTAACCAAGACTATTGAATATTGGAGAGTATGTTTCATTATTCAATATATGAATAAATATTTGGTATTTTTGATGATTTTAATTTACGCTTTTTGATAATGGAGAATTTGACACACTTTGATTTGATTTCGTCTCTTTTCCCTTGGTGTCAATTATGTCCATCGTCAATATCTACGACTCCCGATGTTTAGATTTTCCTTTTCCTAGTTGTTGTCGTTGTATGCCCCCCATTTTTGGGATAATGCCAAAGGGGGAGAGATAATGATAATAAATAGGGCAAATGAAAATTTAACTCAATTTCCAAGATTCTAATTTGATGTGTTAGATTCAGGGGGAGTTAAGATATATATAAGGATTTTCAAAATCCGATATTTCAAAAATCGATTCTCGTTATATATCTTACTCGTCTGATTGATGCAATTTATATATATTCATTTTGGAATTAACGTGTCATCAATGCAGGGGGAGTAAGTATTTTACATTTGAATCATTATTTTTTATTATTATTTATGTTGGTTTGTCATCACCAAAAAGGGGGAGAATGTTGAATATTGGACTCACCGGATTTGGTTTTGGATGATGAGCAAACATAAATAATTCATGAACTACCAATTTGTGAGCGCAGTATTGGAGATCGTCGCCAAATTCACGAGAACAATCAAAGCGACATCTCAAGACTTCTCAAGGAACGTATTCATTGCCTAAAGCTTCGTTGAAGCTCTTGGACCGTTTTTGGAAGTCATGAAGAATTGATCGAAGCTCTCGAAGACCGTTCATTAAGGTTTTATTTATAGTCTTTTAGCTTCGATCTATAGAATGTTAAGCCTTGGGTATATCTTACGATTCTATCTTCATATCGCTCATATCGTAGCTCTAGGATCTTAGTACAAGTCCACTCTAACTTCCTCGAAGCATCGCGCTTCGATTCGGACTTGTTTGTGCATGTTAGTTGGTACAAGAAGAAGTACTGACCGACTAGATGGTGATCTAGTCGGTCAGCAGAGCTTCTTGGACCGACTAGTTTGAGTTAATCTTTTCTTGTTCAGTACTGTTTACAGTTAGTCGGTCTACGTTGACTCACCGACCGACTAGTTTGTGAACTAGTCGGTCAGTGATGCTTCTTTGACCGACTAGTTGTGATTTACTGTACATGCCAAATTTCTCCTAAGCTACTGTTTATCGTTAGTCGGTCTAAGAACGTTTGGTGACCGACTAGTTGATAATCTAGTCGGTCAACATTTGTTCTTGGACCGACTAAGTCAATTTATATTCAGACTATTTGCTTTTGCCTCTTAGTCGGTCTACGTTCACTGACTGACCGACTAGTTGTGAAACTAGTCAGTCAGAAAGTCTTCTTGGACCGACTAGATTTCTAGGTCTGAATTTCTATCTCTTCTCAGTTCTTCACTTAGTTGGTCCATGTTGTTTGACTGACCGACTAGTTGATGAACTAGTCGGTCAGTGGTTGTTCTTTGACCGACTAGTTGCCTCAGATTTCTAACCGTTGGGATTTGACCTAACTCGTTTTTATGGGATCCTATAAATACGAACCTAGGTCATTTCTCTAGGGTAAGAGATAGCCATTCTCACTCATTTCCAAAGCTCTCTTCCTCACAAGAAATCCATTCTCTCACTTTCTAGATCTAGAATCCATCTTGAGAGAAGTTTGTTCTTGGTGAGCCCTTCAAGCTCTAGCTTGATTCAAGTCTCCAAATCACTCCTAGGCACCCATTGCTGGTCATTTCTTTGGTGCTAGGTCTTGGTGACTTCATCTTCCTCAAATCCCTCCTTGCACCTATTTGGTAAGAAAACTCAAGGTATAGGATTTTGTGGTAAGATTGTTTATTTCATTATAAACTTGTTTATATTGCTTATTGATTCTCTCGGTTGTGAGAGAAGGTTGTGATCCCGGGTTGTGGGATTCACTATTGCCATTGCATGTATGATTTGATCTTGTGAAGGTTTTTCACAAGATATCATAGTGGAAATCTTGGGTTAGGGTTTCTAACCTAAGTATCCGGAGGGGATCCGGGTGGTTGGGACGTAGGATCACCGGGAACAAGTCGGGGAGACTTGGGTGGATCCGAACCCAATAACATCTTTTGTTAGCATTGTTAATTTTGTTGTTGTCATTCAATTTAAGCTTCCGCAAATTGATTTGGTAGTTGTTTGCACTATAATTAGGAATTATACTCCTTGTTATTTTTAAAGTACTATTCACCCCCCTCTAGTACTTGTGCAGTAGCTTGTAGGGCATTACATTTAGTATCAAAGCGACAGGCCATGGGAGCGATGAGCAGTGTAACATTCCACACTAATGCTACAACGGAGATGCAGACCCAGACATCAAGGGTCCAGACGAGCCAGGAGAAGACAGCGAGCCTCGATCTGACATGTTCAAGCGTCTTACCGAGGCCGAGATCAAGAATAAACGCAAACATGAAATATGCTTTTGATGTGACGAGAAGTTCATGCCAAGACATCATTACCGAGAGGGTCGAATATGATGAAGGCATAGCAGCTGAGGAAGAGGAACCAGGAGGGACGAGCGCCTCCATTTGGAGTAGCATGCCCCATGGATTTCATGACACTGCCTTGAGGACAAAGTGGTTCTTTGGCGACGGAATAATGATGTGATCGCAAAGCCCGGGGATAATTTTGTAATTTTGGGCTTTGATGGTATTTTCGTAATTTCTGTAATTTAGGAAAAACTAGCCATTATAAATAGATGGTGGCTAGGTTAGGAATTTTATGTTGAATTTTGTGAATGTATTCATCTGGGGGTTGGATAGAACCCTAGTTCGTGGAGAGTTAGGCTGTTCCCTCGAATTAAAAGCTTGGAGAGGGCCCCCTCTCGAAAGAAATCAATTATCTAGTTTTTTAAATCCAAAAAAATCATATTTGTTTCCCTAAATCCTCTTCTAAACCCTAATTTCATCCCCAATTTACATCTGAATTGCATCAATGAGCTTCAGCTTTTAGTTACATCTTCTCAATAGATGATTTGGCAACTAAAATAGTACAACTGCATCCATCAACCGTCATTTTGAAAGATCTATCTTCAATTTTGATGTAGGCAAGGAAAACATTGATTCTTCACCAATCATCCTCATTCCTAGGTGTAGTAAATTAGACACCTAATGACTTGTAACATGGCATAGGATTCATCTAAAGCATTATTTGCATCAGTATCCTCCGGTGAAATGTATTCTTCTTCAATTAATTCATCCTCATGATTAACATCACTCATAAGTAGGCTCCTATTCGGGCACTAATTAGCAAAATAACTAAAACCATGACATTTGAAACATTGCATCCTTTTAGGTTTTTGTTGTGATGGTTCTCTAACAGTAGTCTTTTCATTTATCTCTTTAACAGCATTAACGTCTTATTTAGTCATGTTGTCACTTGAAAGCTTAAATTGCTCACCGACTTTAAAACACCCTTCTGTATATAGGAACTCATGAATTTTTAAATTTAAGCCTAGATTAAATGCTCGTTGCACATTATCTACAGTGTGAGGAAGCATCTCACGCCTATAACTGCTCTCAATGCAGAACAGAACCTAGGAAGGATATATTAATGGTCTTCTTAGAACTCGCTCCTAACAAATAGATTATTGAACTTAGACATATATTCTTCCACAATCATGCTTCCTTGACGTATGCCATTCAATTTTTCTAGTATGTGCACATTGGACATTTTAGTCATTTGATAACTGATACCACTCGAAATATTGCTCAATCTGTGCTAGCAAATCAAATAATTTTTAAATATTATAAGTTCCATAAAAATTAATAGCATCTATCCTAATTTAACGTGTAATATTATCTCCCTTAAATTTATCCTCAAAATTCTCATTGTGTCCCCTATTATCTCTATTATTTTCATTTTTGATCATTCTAGATTCCTC